>PVJH01006843.1:0-98014 GCA_004026705.1 Nesogale talazaci
TGCTCACCTGCAACAAGGGACAGCAGATGAGGCAAGCAGCAGTGAGATCTACAACTCCTGACGAAGGGAATCTGAAGAGGAAATTCCCTGGGAGACTGAGGACTCCGAAGTAACTGTGGCTGCAAGGGAAAACATAAAGTAATGAACAATGGGGGTTTCAAAAAGTTCCTGGAGGGGGAGGGATATGTCATGAAAAGATCATGGAATTTTTTCAGAAACTTTTTGAAACACTATGTGTGTGTGTGTGTGTGTGTGTGTGTGTGTGTGTGTGTGTGTGTGTATGCCTGCTGCTAAGCTTGTGTTCAGAAAAGATCTGAGAAGAACCTGAGCTCGCACATCCGGTGGGTTGGTAGACTCCATGCAAGAGGAAGATGAAATCTGACGCAGAGCGTGAGCCACACCCAGAACAAACTCACTGCCTTCCTGTCAATTTCAACTGACAGCAACTCTCTATCATAGTTTTCCAAATGTGTTTGGCCTACCACCCCTTTCACATAAAAAAACTTGACAATTAAAAATGTTTGTACTACAGTCATTCTACGGTCAAAATTCATGATAGAGTGCAGGTGTGTTACTCCAGGTAGACTAGAGGAACAAATTTCATAGACACACATATAGATATAAGGAAAAGGTTTATATACAAGAGGAACAGGATCTTGAGCCCAGTCCAGTTCAAAGTCTTAAGTCCGATATTAACCCTTATGCCTGAAATCAATCTATAAAGTCTCCTTCACACCAACGAAGTCACAGGTCAGTGGGTGCAGAATCTCGGCGCTGGCAGGGGTCTCCACATGGCTTCTCGCTTCCAGGGTTCAGGGTCCATCAACAGCAGAAGCAACTCATCACTGGCAGAGGTTTCCATATGGCCACTCCAGATTCAGAAGTCTGGCTCCATCAGGGCAAAGGAATGTGGTCTCTCCTCCGGCTCCTCCAACTTCTCGGATATTGCCATCTTGTCTTGTCCGTGATTCATCGTCTCTGAGACTAGCTCCCAACAACTGGGGAGAAAGCTTCTCATCTTCATGAGGGAAATATCATGAGATTTTCCAGAAATCTCAGGAGAAAGCCATGCACACATAGAGGCCTCATTGGCTACTCAATGGATATCTCCAGATTAACAGGCCAGACTCCACCCCTACATTTCAATCATAAAATTAACATAAGCACATGACTGCCACAGCAGGTATCTGCTTTGACATAAGCCTGGGTTCTACCAACATTCTGCCCAAAGGGCAGTATTGCCCATGTTGCAAAACACTCCCAGACATGATTTTCAAGAGTATAATTCTGTATTCTTCCATTTTGGTTTCCTAACTCCACATCTTGCATATTTTATTATAATATTTTATCTAGTCTCTTTAATCCACCTTTTTCTTTGTGGGCATCACTGCCCTCTGGTTGTCATGGGAGCTACCCAGCCTTGCTCCTAGAGAGCTGCTGCTGGATTTGAACTGCCAAGCCTGTGGGCCGCCGTCCCACACTCAACCACTCCACCACTGGGACTCTGACCCTAAGCCATTTCTTAAAATCTTTTGTTCAGTTCTTTTGCTTTGACAATTTATATTTTGGCACTTTTTATTATCAAAGATTTCTGTTGTCTGTGACAAAATCATAGAAATATTTATTAAACAAAAACATCAAACTATTCTTTCTAGACATATCATCCATGTAGGTACATGATCTAGGTATCATATATTTCTGAAAGTGATGTTTATACCTCTCTAGTCTTCCCTCAAAGAATTATGCGCTCTTCAATTTACACCAACAAAAAAGCAGCTTGGGCATCCTCGAGGGGTTCAAGGGATTTATCTTTGCTGAGGGAACATTAGAGAAGTCTGATAATGAAAGTCATTCTTGTAGAGTGGATGAGGTGAGGTTTCACAATGAAATTCTCATAGGACAGCCCTTGCATTCCGTGACACAAATGTTCTGGCCTTTTGCTCAGAAATGCAGTTTTCATTGTTCTTTCAATTTCTTCATAATAAGTCTCTGCAATTTTCCTATAGCCTCCAAGAAAGTCTATCAAGATTACACTTTGAGATTCTCCACATCATCATATCATCTAAGCTGACCACCCTACCTTAAATTCAACGGGCTCAGGAGATCCTCTCAAAAGCTGCTATTGTAATTATATATTTTTTTGTTTTTGCTTCTAATGTGTCCTAAAACTACTATGATGAGAGAATTTCTCTTCAGTCATTTGCAAATTACAGATATATTTAAATACTTTGCTTGCATAAGCCCAAACATGCATAAAATGGAACCCTAGTGCCCATAAGTTTTGATTTATCCTATTAGTATGGAAATGTCCAATTTCCAACAAAAAATATGGGATATACAATGAAACCATTTTTAAACTTACATAAATCACCCTTGAGGAAACTTGACATTGGAGGACTGAGTAGACAAAGACTTTAAATCAAGTGTCGTAAGTATGCTCAAATGGCCGATGGAAATCACAGGCCAATAATGAAGGAAAGCAATATACGAACAAGATGAAAGCATCAATAAAGAGTTAGAAATTACAAACAAAAGACCCAAACAAGATTTTGGAACCAAAACCTTCAATAACTCATATTTAAATTTTGTACTAAAGAGGATTCAGCACAGATTTGAGCAGGCAAAATAAGGACTCCCTGAACTTGAAAATAGGAGTAATGAAATTATACAGTTATTGAATAGAAAGAAAAAATAATGAAGGGATGTGAGCTGAGTCTAAGGGACAGGTAGGACACCACCAGGAGTGTCAGTAGAGATACTTAAGAGAATGAGGAGAATAGGAGAAAGGATAGCTGGAAGAATGTTTAAAAAAATAATGGCTGATATCTTCACAAACAGTGAAAGATGTAAACCTCTATTGATGTTCCACGAGAAAAAAAAAGTTCTATAAATTCCCTAATGGGTTACACTCAAAAGCTTCACACCTAGACTTATTATAATCAAACTCACAAAAGGCAAAGGCAAGGAAAAGAACTTGAAAGCAGCAAGAGGGAAATAGTTTGTCATGCACAGTGCAGCCTCAATAAAAGTAATAGCTGATTGTCATCAAGGCAGCCAGAAGGATGGCTGCTTAAGGTACTGAATGAAAAAGTAAAAATAAGCTGTCAACTAAGAATTCTATATCCTGCAGAACTACCCTTCAAAAATGAGGGAGCCATTAAAGCATTCTCAGCTCAATCAAAGTTGAAAGAACTTATTGCTAGTAAATACACCAGACAAGGAATGCTACAGGGTGTCCTTCAGTGTCAGGTAAAATGACACTGGACAGCAGCAACACACCATACAAACAATCCTCTTAACTTTAAAAAGTATAACTGATTAGGCAAATATTACAGCTTATTTTTTTAATTTTTCTACACAATTTAAAAGACAAACATAAAATTTTTATATTTCTATTATAGGATGTATTTTATATTCAAAGATACAAGAAGTTGAAAAGGAATCGCCTCTGAAATTGATTGTGGTGATGATTGTACAAATCTTAGTATGATTGAATAAATAAATTGCATGACAGGGGGAGACAGAGAAATGGAAAGCACAGGAGAAAATAAGCTTCATTTCAACAGTAACCAAAAGAAAGACAGGGCGTGTCTTAATTACATAGCACTTTTGTAACAAAATAGGCCTTAAAAAGGTGGCTTTAATAGAGCTGAAATTTGGTGAGGGTGTGAGCAAGAATGGTGAAGTACGTTGATGGTGCCAGCTATCAAAAGATATAGTGTCTGGGGTCTTAGAGGCTTGAAGATAAACAAGCAGACATCTAGCGCAAGAACAACAAAGCCCACTATGGAAGAAGCACACAACCAGCCTGTGTGATCATGAGATGTGAAAGGAATCAAATAACAGGCATCAAAAAACAAAAATCATATCATTGTGTGCCTACTCTCCCAATATGATCCATAAGGACAAATGGATGCATGAGGAAACATGATGGAGAAAACTGACAGTGTCCAGTTACCAAAAGATAAAGCACCTGGGGGGTCTCAAAGTCTTGAAGGAAAACAAGAGGCCATCTAGCAGAGGCAGCAAAGCTCACATGGCAGAAGCACACCTACCTGTGTGATCACAAGGGATCGATGGGAGCACTTATCAAGCATCAAGGGACAAAAATGACATCATTGTGAATGAGGTAGGGGGAGAGCAGATTGGGGAACCAACGCTCATTTGTGGGCAACTGGACATCCCCTTACAGAAGAGTAGTGGGGAGGAGATGAGCTAGTCAGGGTGCAATGTAGCAACAATGAGACATACAACTTTCCTCTAGTTCTTAAATGCTTCCTCCTTCCAACTATCATGATACCAACCCTACCTTACAAATTCACCTGGACTGGAAGAAGTACACTGGTACAGATGGGACCTGGAAATACAGGGAATCCAGGATGAATGAACCCCTCAGGACCAGTGGTGAGAGTGGAGGTATCGGGAAGGTGGAGGGAAGGTGGGGTAGAAAGAGGGAGCCAATTTCAAGGATCTACATATAATCTCCTCTCTGGAGAACGGACAGCAGCGGAGTCGATGAAGAGAGATGCTGGGCAGAGTAAGATATCACAAAAGAATACTAATTTATGAACTATCAAAGGTTCATGAAGGAGAAGGACAGGGGAGGAGGAGAAAAGGAGAGTTGACATCAAGGGCTCAAGTAGAGAGCAATTGTTTTGAGAAGGATGATGGCAGCAGGGGTATGAAGGTGCCTGACAACGGATGGACGGATGCATGGATTGTGATAAGCATTGGGCGCGTCCCCAATACAACGGTTGATTAAAAATAAAGAAAGAAGTAATAGAGAACTGAAATTTATTTCTGAATCTGGAGAGTGTAGTCTGAAAATCAGGCTACAGTTCTACAAGGGACATTCATAACAACAATTGTGAGGATGACCCAGGAGCAAGCAGTATTTCATGCCATTGTACATAGGGTCACTACGTGTCAGGGCCAACTCAGTGAAATCTAACAGCAGCAGCCTTCGGCAAAAGAGGATCCTGAACGTTTTGCTTCCTCCACTTCATGAAGGTAGAGTCTACTTTGAGGAAACAATTCTTCCTTATTGTATGTTAGATGCCTTCCAACCAGAAGGTTTTGTATTCACACACTGTGTTAGTCCAGGTAGACTAGAGGAACAAATTTCATAGACACGCATATGGATATAAGGGAATGGATTTATATACAAGAGGAATGGAACACTGAGAAAGCATCCCAACCCAGTCCAGTTCAAAGTCATAAGTCCCATATTAGCCCTTAAGCCCCATACCAGTCTATAATGTCTCCTTCCAACTCACGAAGTAACAGGTCAGTGGGTGCAGAATCCCAGCGCTGGCATGGGTCTCCACATGGCTCCTCGCTTCCAGGGCTCAGGCTCCATCAACAGCATCCCGTGGTGGCAGAAGCAACTCATCACTGGCAGAGGTCTCCATGTGGCCACCCCAGCTTCAGAAGTCTGGCTCCATCAGGACAAAGCCATGTGGTCTCTCCGCCGGCTCCTTCAGCTTCTTGAACGCTGCCATCTTGTCTTGTCCATGATTCATCATCTCTGAGACTATCTCCCAACAACTGGGGAGATAGCTTCTCATCTCCACGAGGGAAATATAGTGAGATTTCCCAGAAATCTTGAGAAAGCCTTGCCCACACAGAGGTCTCATTGGCTACTCAATGGCTATCTCCAGATTAACAGACTAGACTCCACCCCTACATCTCAATCAGGAAATTAACATAAGCACATTACTGTCACACACACTGTATCACACTATTCATAAGGTTTCAGTGGCTATGTTTTCAGAATTAAACCACCACTTCCTTCTTCCTAGTCTTTTCCTCATCTGTGACTTGTTCACCAGGGGTAATCCTGCAGTATTGGAAATATTGATGATGTAACTTCCAGCATCAAAACAATGCACACCCTACCACAATTCAATAAACTGAAAGAGCCATGGGGAGAATTATCATATATCTCAACAGTTCCAGTTCTAGGGATATATTCAAAAGAATTGAAAACATAAATGTAAATAAATACTTGTACACTGATGTATGTTGTAGTGTTATTCATAATAGTTAGACTGTGGAAACAGCCCAAGTGTCCAACAGCAGATGATTCGATAAGCAAAATGCGATATAAATACCCATATACACACAGCTACAAATGCTTAGCATTCCCCTCTAAATAAAAATGAAGTTTTTTACATGCTATAACTTGGATGAACCTTGAAGACATTATGCTAAGTAAAAGAGGCCAAACATAAAAAGGTACCTATTGTATGGTTTGTTTACAAAAAAAATAACCATGATATATAAATCTGTAGAAACAAAATGTAGATTGGTAATTACCAATGGCTGTGGAAGAGAGGGAATGAGAAGAAACTTCTTAATGAATACAGAATTTTTTCTTGAAAAGTTTGGAAACAAGATAAGGGTAATGTTTACACAGTGCTGTGAGTTGACGAAATATCTGAGTTGTTCATTTTTAAATGGTTAATTTTCCAAGGGATCAATAGAAAGTAAGAGTTTAGAAAACGATGGCAACATATGTACAAATATGCTTGATAAAATTGAAGTATGGATTGTTTTGTTTTTGCATCACTGCCCTCTGGTGGAAGTGGGAGGCCCAGCCTTGCTCCTGGAGAGCTGCTGCTGGATTTGAACTGTGAAGCCAGGGGGCCGCAGTGCTGCCCTCAACCACTATGCCACCGGGACTCAGAGAAGTATGGATTGTTATAAGAGCTGTAAGATCCCCCAATTAAATAATCCTTTAATTTAAAAAGGCTAGTCTTATGTGAATTTCACCTCTCATTTTTAGAATTGAAGTACAATGTTGAGAGTTGGGCACATAATAGATATTTAGTAACAGGAGAATTCCTTGACTATAACTACTATCTTTTAGACTGAAGTAAAGTTATTGAAATTTGATGCAATTGACAATTTAAGGCAAAAAAAATGTGATGTTATTTTCTGAGGCAGGAACAAATCACCACTTCCCACTGGTAAAGATAGGTCGTTCCCTAGGAGGTAAGGATGACGATCACAGAAAGAATCATCAGCAGAGTGGGTGGAACAGAATGACTCAGGTAGCATAGCTTCTGTATTCTAGAAGAGATGACTCACTCTGCAGATGGAGCTGAGATAAGCATATTATCTCAGACATGGCTATATCTTACAGTGATACTTACAATGTACTGAGGCCCCACTTTGTAACGATGGGAAAGTGGGCTTATGGTAACATTTTTACCAGCTATTCAGGAGAGACAGATGTTCCACCCCACTGAAACACCTCATGTGTAGTCAATAGAGTTGAGTTTCTGTCCACGGAAGGTTTGAGTCTTGTGGTGATAAACAGGTTTCAACTGAATTTCCAGACTATACTATACAATAAACTAGAAACAAAAGGCTGGCAATCTATTTCCTAAAGTCCTGTAACCTGTAGATCACAACATATAGCTTTTTGTTATATCGTGTATGGCTTTGTTCTGTTATCCCTGGGATCACCATGAGCCAGAGACCAACTGGACAGTAGCTTGCAATTGCACTTTATAATAAATTCTATGCATATCATACTTGTAATCTTCATTCAACTTCATGTGCTATATATTAATAAGCATACTATGGCCATAGAGTTAAAGTAATTAAGGTCATTTAGTTAGCTAGTATTCTTACCACTAGACTAAGCACTTACCCTTATTTGGATTTATGCTAACAAGCTGATTATGTAAATTGAAAAACCTAATTCAGAAAAGTCCAGGACTTTTTCACTCAACCCAGTCTCTCCAGATAGTTAAGAACCTCAACGGGGATATTTTACACATAACAGAAGTAGAATGCACAGGAATAACTTAAGTGATAATAAACAGAATATGTTAAATTGTTAAATCCAAAAATGCTATAGCCAGAAAAAAATATTTAAGAATAATTGTGAAAAGGAAAGTAGAGCCTTTCATGTATATACATATTCAGATCTCCTTTAGAATGAGGCTTCCTGAAAAATTTAGTGGATTAATGGTCCTATTGTTTCTTTAATTCACTGTCACCCAAGAAGTTCCAGAGATGTCTTTCCTGCTAGTATGGCAATTGGTGGAGTCCCTGGGTGGTCAAATTGGTTAAATGTCCAACAGCTAACTGAAAGCTTGGCAGTTCAAATTGCCAAGTTCAAATCAAACACAGACATAAGAGCCTTGGAGAAAAGATCAGCAAGGCTGCTTTCTAGAAACCACGACCATGAAAACCCTAGGGAGTAGAGTTCTACTCTGTCATGCATGATATTGTCATGAGTGGGAATTGACTTGAATTGATGGCATCTGGTTTGGTTTGGTTTAACTGGTGGTCTATATTTTGCAGAATGTATTAGAAGAATCAGGTCTCTTGAAATTCAAAGGCTAGGTGTTCTCTATATAAAGAGGGAACTCTGGGCAATTTTCAGACCAGACACTTTATATCCACTGCAACTATTCCAGCTTAACACAGAATACTGGAGTAGTGAAAATAATCAAGAAAGCACACAAAATAAAGGAAAAGTAATGTGGCCAAACAAAACCCTGACTCATACTTTATTAGGTGTATTCACTAATAACTTAAAGTGTAAGCATTCTATTTATTTTATACCCACTTATGTTATATCTTGTATTATGTATTGACTTATACCAAAGGAGACAGTAGAATAAATGGGATATGGTTATTTTTACAGAAGCTCTGCAGAATAAAAGACCTGATGATCTGCTTTTATAGAGATCACCAAAAAAACAAACCAGGAGTCAAGATGGAGGAGTATGAGCAAGAACCTTTCCTGAGCATTTTGTGGATGACTATGGATGAGCCTTCACACTGGCCACCATAAGTGGTGGTATCTTCCAAACAATCAAACATTTCGCAATTCTCCTGTGAGAGTCAACGCCCTAACAGTTGTCAGCTGTCCAAGCTAACATGGTGCCTGGAAAGTGTTACACTGTTGGAAGAGCAAGTGCTACCCTGTGAGGTCTGGCTCCACGCACTGTTTTAATGCTGTGGTCTCACAAACTCTGAACAGCATTTTGCACCATTGAGAGTGGAGTGACTCCTCCTGTGGAGTTGGTCCTAGTCTGGATGCAAACATGACAAAAAAGAGTCAACTGTAGACTACAAGGAAGTTGGACAGCAATTAAAACCAGGTGTATCAGTCCGGGAACAAATTCATAGTCAAGCACATGGATATAAGGGTATGGTTTATATACAAGAGGAATAGGACATTAAGAAAACATCCCAGCCCAGTCCAGTTCAAAGTCCTAAGTTAGCTATTAACCCATATGCCCGATATCAGTCTATAAAGTCTCCTTCCGACTCACAAAGTCACAGGTCAGTGGGTGCAGAATCCTGGCAATGGCAGGGGTCTCCCCAGGGATCCTCACTTCCAGGGTTCAGGGTCCATCAACAGCATCCAGTGGTGGTAGAAGCAGCTCAGTGCTGGCAGGACTTCACATGGCTTCTCCAGCTTCAGAGGTCTGGTTCCATCAGGGTAAGGCCATGTGGCTTCTCCTCCAGCTTGTCCAGCTCCTTGGATGCTGCCATCTTGTCTTGTCCATAGTTCATTGTCTCTGAGACTAACTCCCAGCAACTGGGGAGATAGCTTCTCACCTTCATGAAGGAAATATCAGGAGATTTCCCAGAAGTCTCAGTAGAAAGCCATGTACACACGGAGGCCTCATTGGTTACTCAATGGCCATCTCCAGATTAACAGGCTAGACTCTACCCCTACATCTCAATCATGAAATTAACATAAGCACATGACCACCACACCAGGGCACCACAGTTGGGAGGCAGCTTTGTGGTTTGGGAAGATCTATTTTCCATGATTGACTGCAGTTTGATCCAAGTCAGAGGCAAAGAAGATCCTGGAAACTCAACCACAAGTGGAAACTCAACCTTAAAAGGAGTCATACTGGCAGCATGAAATGGACTGGTGACCGTAGTTGGGTCAGCTATCAAACCAGGTATTCTCCAGGCTTTAATTAAAGAAGCTGGTATCTTGTTCAAGAAGGCTTTTGGAAGTTCAAGTTACAGACTGTTTTTAAAACAATAGATGGGACAACTATGGCCAAATAGCCTCTGAGCACCAATTTTGTTTGTTTGTTTGATTTTCCTATTTAAGGGAACCTGGGGGGAAGTGTGTTAGTCCAAGTAGACAAGATAAACAGTCATAAACATGCATATGAATATAAGGGAAAGATTTATATACAAGAGGAATGGAACATTGAAAAAGCATTTCAATCCAGCCCAGTCTAAGGGCATTAGTCTGATATTAGTCCATATGCCCGATACCAGTCTATAAAGTCTCTTTTCAACTAATGAAGCATGTGTAATGACATCAAGGCAATCACCCGCCAGTGGGTGCAGAGTCTTGTGTATCTAGCAGCTGTAGAAGCATCCCAGCACTGACAGGGATCTCTCCATGGCTCCTCATTTTCAGGGCTCAGGATCCATCTGCAGTATCCATTGGCAGTAGAAGCATCTCAGCACTGGCAGGGGTCTCTCTGTAGCTTCTCTGGCCCCAGAGGTCTGGTTCCATCTGGGCAAGTCCATGTTGCTTCTCCTCTGGCTCCTCCAGTTCCTTGCATAATGCCATCTTGTCTTGTGGGTAGACCAACTCCAAGAGACTGAGTTTCTGGTCTCTCATCTCCACAGGGAAAATATCTTGAGATTTCCCAGAATTCTCAGAAAAAGCCATGCCCACACAGAGGTCTTATTGGCTATCTATAGATTGACAGGGTAGAATGTGTATGTGTGTGTTGTTGTGTTTCTTGTTTGTTTTTGTTATTCATTTGTGTGCCCTCCAGCCAGCTCTATCTCACATTATAGTATGCTAGAATAAAACATTGCTTGATCCCACCCCATCCTCACAATCATTAGGTTCTCTGTTCCCACTGTGGTGCAGCCAGGTGTTTACCCACCTCATATGAGGACTTCCTATTGTTGATGACCCTCTACCAAATATGATGTTCTGTTCCAGGGACTGGTCTCACCTGGCAACATAACTAAAGTATGTGGGGGAAAGTCTCTTCTTCCCCTTGTCTAATGAGCATTCTGACAACACTTCCTCTAAGATTGTTTTGGTTGTTCTGGTAGCCTACGGTACTTCCAATATTCTTTACTACCACTATAATTCAGATAATTCAGATACATCAATTCCTCAGTCATCTTCTTTATTTGTTGTCTACTTTCCACCTGCATGTGAGGTGATTGAGAATACTAAGGCTTGGGTGAGATGCACCTTAGTCCTCAAAGTGACAACTTTGTTCTTCTACATTTTAAATGGGTATCATACAGAAGATTTTTCCCAAAGCTGTATATGTCCTCTGATATTTTGACTTTGCTTGTGTGACTGCTAATTGTGGATCCAAGTAAGATTAAATCTTTGACAGTTTCTATCTTTTCTACATTTATCGCTGTATCTAATTGATCCCACAGGGAAGATTTCTGAAAGTTTTTGTTTTGTTTCATTTTATTTTGTTTACATTGAGTTGTAATTGGTATTCTTTGCTTTATCAATAAGGGCATCAAATTCTCTTTGCTTTCAGTAAGAATGGTATCATATACATGTCAAAGCTTTCCTCAAACCTCGTGCCATGGTCTTGTTCACACAGTCCAGCATCTGAGACTTTTTGTCCAGCTCATGATGAAAGATGACACATACCTTTCTGATTTTAAGTCACACAGCACTCCCTTCTTCTGTTGGAACAACTGCCTCCTGGTCTATGTACAGGTCCTGCATGAGCACAATTAAGTGTTCTGGAATTCCCATTCTTTGCAATGTTACCCATAGTTTGCTATGATCCACAAAGTCAAATGCCTTTGAATAGTCCATCAAGCACAAATAAATATATTCCTAGTATTCTATTTCCAGCCATTATCCCTCTGACATCCACATTGATGGTCCTCAGGCACATCCTGTACTGAATCCAGTTTAAATTCCTAGAATCTCTCTGACAATATAATTCTGAAACCATTTTTTCATTATCTTTAGCCAAACTTTATTTGCATATGACATTGTTCAATAATTTCCACATTGTATCAGGTCCACTCCTTTGGAATGGTCTGGCGAGACAGCTGCCTTCTAAAGGTCTTCATGTAGACTCGTGGGTGCCTACAGCACTGCTTCTGTTTGTTGAAACATTGTACTTGGCTTTCCATCCACTCCTGGAACCTTGTTTTTTTGGTGTCTTCATTGTCCTTTGTGTCATCACACAATTCATCTGCTCTTCGGTCACTAGTGTTCAATGTGCAAATTATTTTCATGAGGTCGCTGGGTCTTTCAATTCAGGTGAAATATGTCCATCTCATACTTAAGTTTTTGTGGACTTGTTTTAATGTTCTTCAACTTCAACTTGCACAAATAGGGCAGCTACTAAAGCATGTGCTGCTGCTGCTGCTGCTGTTAAGTGCCATTGAATCTGACCCTTAGCAACTCTATGCACAACCAAAGGAAACACTGCACAGTCCTGTGCCATCTTCACAATTGCTCCTAGGCTTGAGCCCACTGGTGCAGCCATTGTGTGCATCCATCTCATCCTAGGACTCATTTTCTCCAATTCTCCACTTGACCAAACATGATGTCCTTCTCCAGGGGCTGATGTCCAAAGTATGTAACACTAAGTCTTGCTATCTGTGCCTCTAAGGAGAACTGTGGCTGCACTTATTCTAAAACAGATCGCGTTATCCTCTTAGCAATCGATTGTACTTAAAGTGTCATACTTGTCCTTCTTAAATTGGGATTAACAGGTCATTTGCTATCCTCCTGGACCTAGATGCCTGTCTTACACAGGCTGTGCTAGGTAGCTAAATGTTCTTTGCCTATCAGAAAGATTTTATTGTCTGTCCAGGAAGAAATTGTGTCTATGTCAAGACAAAGCTAGAATATGTTTGTCAGAAAACCAAATTCACTGCCATCAAATAAAATGAGACTTACTGCAACACTATAGGCAGAGTAGAATTGTCATATATGGTTTTCTCCCAAGGAACACTGGGTAGGTTTGGATCTATGCTTTATATTAACAGTTGAATGCTTGAAGCTGAAATATTCCCAGGCTCCATTTTCATGTCCCTGTGCACTCTAATACACATTGAACAAGATTGGTCTGTGCAGTCAATAGCATATATGGTGTCCAAGATGAGGCTATAAAATCCCATGGCTATCAATTTGGGTTCTCTCTCTTTCCTCCCTTTTTCATTAATCTGCAAGGAGCTATGACACGAGAACCTTCTAACAGTCTATGGAAAGACTCACATAGAGGAAACTGATACTTGAAGCTGACAACCAGTGAAGCAGAGTCCTATTATCAACCACATGCGTGGTCTTGGAAGTGCATGCAACAGCCATAGTCAAGCCTTAAGTTAATATGTAACTTGATGGCAATTTTAGGAGAGGTGCTGAACCAGAACCACCCAACTAAGCTGTTTCTGGCTTCTTAGCCTTCAAAAACGAGGTAATAAATGGTTATTGCTTTTAGCTGCTGATGCTGCTATTGTTAGGTGACATCCAATCAGTTCCAACTCATAGCTACTTGATGTGCAACAGAACTAAACACTGCCCAATCCTATGTCATCCTCACAATTGTTTCCATGCTGGAGCCAATTGCTGCAATCATCGTGTCAATCCATCTCATTGGTTGGATTTTCTTATCCTGCCCCTCTATTTTCTGAGCATGATGTCCTTCTCCAGAGACTGGTTCCTCCAGGCAACATGTCCAGAGTATGTCAGATGAAATCTTACCATTCTTGCCTCTAAGGAGCACTCTGGCCGCACCTCTTCCAAAACAGATTGGTTTGACTTTTCAGCAGTTTATGGTACCTCCAACATTCTTCTCCAGCACCACAGTTCAAGCACATCAGTTCTTCTTCTGTCTTCATTATAAAATGTCCAACTTTCACATGCATGCTAAGCTTGAAAATACCATGGCTTGGGTCAGATGCACATTAGTCCTCAAAGTTAGCATCCTTGCTTTTCAGCTTTAAAGACATCTTATGCAGCAGATTTACCCAATGAAACTCATCATTTGATCTCTTGACTGCTGCTCCCATGAGTTAAGCAAGTCAAAATCCTTGACTACTGTGGGGGACCACCCTCCCCCCAGAGAGGGCTCAAGGGGGTGATTGTGTAATTGAGGGGTAAATTAAAGAGATATAAGACAAGAAAAAGCATGCCAGAGCTCACCTCTTCCCTGGCAACCATAACCAGAATGACGCAGTAATTTATTCTCTCACAAACTTATATAATCTCAGGCATGCAATCTGCGGTAAGCACATACTTAACAGGAAGGGGTAATGCTAGAGGGATACACATCACATGAGGGGGAGAACTATGCATGCAATAGGAAGGTACATATGTAAAAAGAAGAGTGAATTCTAGAGTCAAGATGGCAATCTAATCTTGGCCCTCTCTGAGCTGACTGGACCCTAAGTGCACCTGAGCTCTATTCCAGGGGAACAATCTGTGATCCTTACTTGAAGGGAGTGGGTTCTAGTGGAGTGGAACAGACAATATGGTCTGGTTGCTCTCAATGGTAGAAAACCTTTAGGCAAGTAGCCCTCAAGCAGTTGACCTTCAAGCATATATAGTCGTAGCCATGTGCTTGCAAGTGGCAGCTTCAGCTCGGCATTATGATGGGAGACATAGTGAGGAATTGCTTTTACTTAGAAGAATGTGACAGGGACACAACTCCAACCCAAGAATATGAGGGTCTCTCTCCACAGGAGACCCAGCCTCCCAGCCCTCTTAACATATAAGCCGAGAGAATTTGGCTCTTTGTACTGTCTTCCTGGTTCTGCTTCCCACAGAGAGCTTCCATCGTTTTCTTTGTGTATAATCACATTTTTTATTTGCCCCATGGTGAGAAGTTGGACCTTCTATAGAGTGGGTGTGACCCACACTGAACACTGCGATCCTGGGTCTTCATCAGCAAGTGACTCAAACCTCCTCCCTGTCAACAAGCCAGCTTGTGTCACCTGTGTATCGCAGGTTGTGCATACGCCTTGCTGCAATCCTGATACCACATCCTTCTTCAAATGACACAGCTTCTCTGATGATTTGCTCAGCATGCAAATTGAAGTATCATGAGAGGATACAGCCCTGCTGCACCTTTCCTGATGTTAAACCTCGAATATTTCTGTTTATATAACTTGTTCTGTTTATACAAGTGCCTCTGTCTCCACACACAACTTCCACAGGAACACAGTGAAGTATTCTGAAACTCCCATTCCTTTCAAGGTTATCCACAATTTTTTATGATAGTTATATAGTAATAAAAATAATTTTCATTTCCGTTTATGTTTGCTTTGAATTGTCTTATTTGCCTTTTGCTCATTCATCACAAAGTGTATCTTAGAGGTGTTATATCAACAGAGATCACCCTCTTGAAGCTGTGTTATATGCTTTTCCCTTTTTTTGGTATATGAACCCAGGACTGAGAAACACACAGGGGCAGTAAGTAAAATATGGTGTTGAGGGGAGACGTGTACAGTGGGAGGGGGGAAAGGGAGATAATGTCAAGGAGTTTATGTAGAAAAAGAATGGTTGGAAACTGATTGTGGTAACAATTGTACAATTTTACTTGATGTGATTGAAATATGGGATGAAATGGGCATTGAAATATGCATTAGGCTGAGCCCCGGTGGTATAGTGGTTGTGCACGGGACTGTGGCCCACTGGGATGGAAGTTCAATTCCAGCTCATAGGAGCAATGGCTGGGCCTCCCACTCCCACCACCAGAGGGCAGTGATGCCTAAAAAACTAAAAACAAAAGAAATATGCATTAAATCCCAACGAATAAAAACAAAATAGGTCCTGAAACAACATGGATGAACTTCAAAAACGTGGTAATGAAGGAAATGTGCCAGATCCCAAAAGACCAATATCATATGATCCACTTATAGGAAATATCTAGAATAGTCAAATGTATGAGTATAGGCACAAACATCTATTTGCAGAAGAGAAAGGAAGAACAAGGTCATCTTTGAGGACACGGGACATCTGTTCATGACAGTGGGGCAACGTGGAAGCAGGTAACAAACACCACATGATAAGTATAATAAGTATCACTGAACTGTGCATGTCAATATGTTGGATTAGCAAATGGCTTTCCATACAAATTTTTATGACTGTAGGAGAACCTGTGAAGAAGAAAGCACATCAACTCATTAATGTGCACAATTTTCTCGACGCCAAAGAGAAGCAGGGGTAAGTGCCCGTCCCGGAGAAGGATGGGGAGAGCAATGGTTCTGCGTCGCTTTGTTTTTTGAACGAAAGGCAGGTTTGCTTCCATTTTCTCGATTTACTTCTCTGAAATTTCGCCTTTTCTTGGGAGACTGAGGAACAGATAGAGAATCATTAAAATTATATATGCCAAGATGAAAGAAAGAGGACACAGTGTCTATAGCTTGCGGGACTGGGGCCTGCCACAAATAAATTTAATGATTTGAAGCGACTCACGATTTGATTGTAGAGCAGCTTTCTTAGAAAACCCATCTTCTGGTTGTATCCTGGAAACAGGACATCTTTTTTAATGCAGACCCTTGCTAGTTAGAGCGGGTGCGACCCAGAGCAGGGACTCATTTGAATTGTCTGCATTTGAACTAAGAATAATCCTGGTAGGGGTTCCATTTGTCCACCACATAATGAAGCTAATTGGCAATCACCAAAGGCAGGTGGCTCTCGTACCCTACAAAAAGCCTCCGTCAGAGGTCTATTGTCAGGAGCCTGTCTTTGATTACACGCGCTCGCAAAAGTGAGACACTAATCTGTTCTTAGAAACTGCAGCCTTACCAGCTGCCCGTTGTCCTGTCATGAGAGGAAAGGGTGGTCACTGGAAGCATTTGGACAATAAGAATACAACTTCTGCAAAAGGTTTGCCTAGAAATCACTGATTTTTTTTTCCCCTTCCCTGAATGGCCTATGAAAGAGAAACGTTTTCTAATGCTTTGCAGGGGGGCTGAGGGCAATCCTGATGGGTGGGACAGTGGTTGTCTGGGTCTTGGGAAGGAAAGAAAAGGAAGGGTGTGAGGATGTGATGGGAGGATTCCGGGCTGAGAGGTGTCTGCTCTCCACTGCCGGCCATCGAGGTAGCTCTCTGGGCAGTTTGCCCACAGAGGTGTTCTCAGAACACCCTTTTCAGGCCTCCTTTGTTGGCAGGAAATCTTTCTAGGGTCCAATTGTGGGTTTATTAGCCCTCCCGTCCCCTGGTCCTGACCGTAGGGTTCTCCACATCTTCCTGTAAGTACCTTTCTTCCTATCACCAGCCTCACAACCAAACCGACGGTCCACTGCGGAGGAGGTGGAGGCAGGCAGGGACTGGTCCCCGGGAATGAGGCTGGGAGGGCGTCTGCAGCAGAGACTGCCCCTACAAAGGTGTGGCTTAATCAGAAAGGATTGCGACAGACCTGGGAGTCCCTGACCTATCCTTACAGGGGAGACAGCTGTGAGCTGTGCCAGATCTGCCACCGTCAAAGCACAGTGACCGGTCCTCGCCAAGCCGGTGTGGATAATGAAAAAGGGAGGAGCACGTCCGCAGCGTTCACCGCGGACCCTGCTCGTGCTCTCCGTGAGGAATGCCGCTGCCTTGCTCATCGCAGTGCTGACTTTCAGATTCCATACAAGGGCACCAGACTGCAAAGCCTTTGTGTGACCCCAAAGATTTCGGAGAGGAAAAACAAACACGGTCTGCTCTGTTTGGGGTCACAATCAAGTTTGAGTGAGCCCCTCCGCCCTTCTGCACCTCCGGCACTACAGATCGGTTTAAGCCTTGTCTGGTGCCAATTGAGGCACAACCAAGGGGAACATAATTAGTTTCATATCTAGTTATGGACCACCCACTCTTTGTCAGGAACTGCACTAATCCCTGGAAGTAATGTCAAGAAAAGTGAGGTCCTCTGGTGCCGGGAGTGAGAGATGGAAGAAATGGGGAATCACGGAAATAAAGATATAATGTCGCTTGAGATAAGGCATGGAGGCCAAGCACTGGGTGTCATGAGAGTCTTTAACAAGAACATCATTTATGGGACGATGCCGGGAGCCTCTGAGAACAAAAGAAGGAGCAGGAGTTAGACGTCAGCCAGGAAGAGCAGGAGGAGGAACATTCCAGCCTAAGGAAGCAGCAAGACCGAGGAGATCTGGAGATGGGAGCATTTGGGAATCCAAAAGAGGATTGAAGTGGCTGAAATGGCTAGAGCAAGAAGGGAGAATGGCAGTCAGTGAGGCTGGGAGGGAGCCAGGGGCCCCTGGGAGAGTCCAGCCACCTACAATAGGAGGCCGCTGCAGAGCCCCAGCCAAGGAAAGACCTTGTGACAGCTGTTGGAGGTAGCTGAAAGATGTCTGCTCAGAGAAGTGCTGAGGCTGGTAGGCGGTTATTTCCCTGGTGCAAATGAGAGATACAGACATGATAGTCGTTTTGACCAGGGGTGGGTGTGCAAGCGAAGATGATTGTCCACAAGGAATATATGCCCTGGAAGGAAGCTGATCTCATTTGGTTGTGTGGAAAGCAAAGATGCACAGATGCCAAAAATAGCTTCCTAGTTTCTCCCTTGAATGATTTAGTCCATGGTGCTGCTCCACTTGTTAAATTCATAAGAATAGAGACGTAGCTTCCAGTCCCGTGTGGAGAGGATGACGTATCAAATACCAGTGAAGGTAGGTAGCAGATTGCAGTGTTCATTGGGACTTTAAGCAAAAAAGAGAAAAATTTGAACATTACTGGCCTGCGGGTCATATTAAATCTCAGGAGAGTAGAGGAGATTACTGAAGGAGAGGGTCTTACAAGACAGAAATAAGTACTTTTGACACAGTCGAATGCTATCAGAAAAGATATCAATATTAATAACTGTGCAAAACTGCATATACTCTACATGGTGAATCATGTTAAATATATTTGCATGCATATGCAGAAATAATTTGATATATGGAGATCATTAGGCATGGAGAATAGTAGCTGTCAATCACTTTTATATTCTTATGCTTTTCCACTAATTTCAGATCTCTGAAATTCATTATCATTGTACAAAAATAATCATTTAAGAGAAAACAACATTCAGAAGTTTAGTGTGGCTGGTACACAGGATCGAGAAAAAGAGAAAAATTGTAAGAAGAGAGAGGAGACTGAATGGGGGTGGAGGGCCTGAGCCTAATATGATTTGTCAAGTGAAGGGATATGTCTTTCATCCCATCATACCCAGAGGGACTGAAAGGCCTTGGAAAAGCAGAATGATTATTCCACGTAATTAGGCAAAAGCTGTGATTCTGGTTGTAGAAGGAATACAGCCCCCTTATAGGAGTGGGGGGATGGAACTGGATGGAACCACAGGAAATTACATGGCCACTGTTAATGCTTTTTAATGTTTCCTTCTAAGACTGTGCATGTTTTGCAGAGATTAGATCAAATACTATATGATGTCCTTTTTTAAAAAAAAAATCATCCTATGTTAAATATCTCCCTGTGGATTTGAAAATCCCTCTGGCATAACTTTATTGACCATATAACTCTCTGTTCGAAGTAAGAACATCATTTACTCACCTAATACTCTCTGTTTGCATGTGCATGCAGTTTCATCTTTAAATAACGTTGGCCTAGTGCTGCAATAAACATCTTTGTCTATAAATCTTTATCCAAACACTTATTACGTACCAACCATTAGCAAGCACGGCACTAAATGCTAAGGAAACAACAAAAGATGAAATTAGGTCGGGCTTGAGCCCCAGTGGCATAGTGGTTGGGTGCAGGACTGCGGCCACGGGCGTGGTGGTTCAAATCCAACAGCAGCTCTCAGGAGCAAGGCTGGGTAGCGCCCACTCCCACCAGAGGGCAGTGATGCCCCCCCCCAAAAAAAAGATGAAATAAGGTCCCTGCCCTGAACTAAGAGAAAAGAATGAGGCAGAGGTTGCCTTTCCAATGCAAAGCAGTATAGAACATAACCATCCTCTTTCTATCTATCTATCTATCTATCTATCTATCTATCTATCTATCTATCATCTATCTCAGAGGCATTCCCTCCTGGTAAGAGTTTAAAGCTTTAGCGGTGGAAGGGTCCAGACCAAAAAACCATCCCTCTGGGAGTGACATAGCAACAGCTCAGAGAGGTGTGCAGGGCATACTGTGAGAGCCTCAAGAAGCGACTTGGCCTGAGCTCTTAGGAAAGAAAGAAAAGGGTGCAGGAGAACTTTCCAGATGCTCTGGTAGGTCCTGGGGGTTGAGCCTAGGGGGAGAGGCAACAGAACTAGAAAAAAGCTAGAGAAATGCTTTCGAAGACGGAACTATGCAGATAAGCAGCTTTGTCCCTGGTTGGTGGTGGCTGCACGGCTGCTGTCTCCATGTCTACACCAGGCACCTTCCAGACAGATTCTGGCTCACCTGCTTGTGTCTGAATCCAGTTTGTGTCTATGTCAATGCAGATATGATGGCCAGGGGAAGTAAAGAGAGATGTGTAAAGCAAGAGGGACGGAAAGTAAATATAAAAGAGTGATGAGGCTAGCAGACTAGTTAAGTCAGGCTTTCACGGAGGGAAGAAAGCGTACTTTTCCCAGGTTGGGTTTCTCTTGGTTCTGTGGGATGCAATAATGGCATCTTCCCAGGAGAGGGCACTCTCTTCATATTTAAGTCTTAACCTCCTTGGGGCTGAGCTGTAAAGACTAAGAGAGTCCTCAGAATGTTTTCCTGGGCAGTTCAATCCCACTGCCTCCTATTCCCAACTGCTTGGGAATTCCCCTGATATTGCTCACTGGTTGGATTCTAGCCAGCCAGTTTCAACCTGGATTTGGCAACCAGGGCTGCGGAGAAACTGCCAGAGCTGAAAGTCTGCAGTATTTTTCTCCATGAAATGATGCCTCCAGGAACCAACCACAAGTTGGCGTAGGTCTGTTTTTGCTCTCGAAGAGTTCCTCTGCAGTGCCTATTCCAGGGCCCAGTACGAACTGGGTCTGCCATGAAAATTGGCTTGTGAGTGTTTCCCCCCACCCCCAAAGTCCAGGGCGGTGACGATTCACCCTGGAGACTGCGCCGTGTTCCTACAACCTGAGAAGTTGTTTCAGGCGCAGAGGGAAGACAGCCAACAAAATCATATACAGAACGTTTCTTTTCCAAAATGCAAGACTCTAGCCTATACGCCCTCTCTCCACTGACACACACATGAACCATGAAGCTCCATCTGATACCCTCATTGAGTGTACCCTTTAAATGTTCTGCAGGGGACGTTAATGGCATGGACACAAGCTTGAGCATTCACACGCACACACACACACACAAAGATACACACCCTGCCCCCATCTGGTGCATAAGCGCAGTCATTTCTATAGACCCAAGAGTAGTGACTCAACTTGGGTGCTCATCAAAATCACGCACAGAGACTGTATAAGAGCTATTGAGGCCCAGGCCAAACCTCAGACAAATGGAATCAGAATCTCTCAGAGTAAGTAGGCTTGGCCCTCAGAGATTGTCATATGCTGCCAAGATGGAGATCCACCACAGCGGATTGCTAAGAAGCCAGAATGGGAAGTGGGACTGGCCTCTGTCCACAGTCTCAGGAAGATGCAGGGGCATCTGTAGAGTGGGGCAGATAGGGCACCCATGCTCCCAGTACCACTGGAATGAGACACCGATGAGCAGTTAAGAGGCATCTTGGTGCCTATAGCAATTTAAATCTAACTGCTTGTGCACTATTTTTCATTGACTTTGGATAGGCTACATAAAATTAGCTCATAATTACAATACCTAGGGTGTTCTAAGGAACCCCAGTGGTGTGCTGGTGACACATGGGGCTGCTAACCATAAGATCAGCAGTTTGAAACTATGAGTCCCTCTGCAGGACAAAGACAGCGCCAGTGAGTTTGGTGTTGCTGCTTTTTAAAGCAAACCAGAATACAGAAGATGGAGAGAAGTGCCAGCCCTCAGTTGAGGACTTTGGGATTTGTCTTAAAGCTGCACTGACTTTCTCTCCAGCACAGTATTTTTATTGTTATTAATTATTACTATTATTATCCAATCATTGTATTGGGGGCTCAGATTGCTCTTATAACATTCCATACATGAATTGTATCAAGCATATCTGTGCGTATGTTATCATCATCATTTTCTAAGTGTTTATTTTCCTTTTGAGCCCTTGGTTCACCTCTTCTTTGTTCCCTCCCTTGCCCCCCTCCCACCCTCATGACCCCTTAATAAATTATTTATTATTATTGATTTCATATCTTCCACTAACTGTTGTCTCCCTTCACCCACATTTCTGTTGTTCCTCCCCTGGGGATGGGGACAGGGGATGTGTCAATCATTGAGATTGGGTCCCCCTTCCTCCCCTGCCTTCCTCCTTTCCTCTTCGTATTGCTATTCCAATTTCTATTCCTGAGGGGCTGATCTGACTTGGATTCTGTGTGCTGTGGGCTTTGATCTGCACCAGGGTACATGCTCTGCTCTCGGCAGAACTGAAAGGCAGGACTGGGATCGTAATCGTGAGGGGAAAGAGGGAGGGGGCATGAAGAAGCCTCAAGGAACCAGAGGAATAGTGTGTGCTACATCAGTGCCTTACTGGGCCCTGGTTGACTCTCCCTTCCTTGTGACCCTTCTGTGAGGGGCTGTCCTATTGTCTACAGATGAGTTTTGGATCTCTGCTTTCATTCACCTTGTTGCCAACAATATGGTTTTTGTTTGTTTGTTTGGGGTCTTCTGGTGCCTGTTACCTGATTTTGTGGACACCTTATGATCACACGGACAGCTATGCTTCTTCCACATAGGCTTGTTGCTTCTCTGCTAGACGGCTGCTTGTTTAACTTCAAACCTTAAGACCTCAGACACGCTATCTTTTGACAGCCAGGCACCATCTGATTTCTTCGCTACATTTGTTTTGCACCCATTTTGTCTTCAGTGATTGCAGCTCATTCTATTTGTGAAATGGAAGTACTCACATCACAGAAATGTTCAAATAAAATAGAGTAAGCGTTCTTTGGGAATATAAATGATTTGGGAGACTATGTTATCATCTACCCGGAAATAACAGATTTTTTTTCATTAATTTAGTCCTGAAATAAACTCAGTATTTACCAGGACATCTGTCAGAAGATATCTCTCTAGTTCTTCAAGTCTATTACCAGGTTACTAAAGTCTCCCTGAGTCTTTCTTACCCATCCAGTGCCTTCCTAACTCTATCACAGCCCTCACTGACATTACATCACTGGGCATGGAATCATCTTCCTTTCATTCTTCAGAATCATCATTCTTTCATTCATTGTTTCATTTTGCATCACCATAAATGCCCTTGTTTCCTCAAAGTGATATTTGTTAACAATAAAGTGTTACAGCTACCACAAGACTCAAACTCACTGTTGGTAAATTGATTCTGACTCCTAGACCCACGACAGGACCCAGTAGAATGGTCCTGGGTGGGTTTCTGAGACAGTGACTCTTTATGAGAGAAGAAAGCCAAGGAAAACAGCTGATGGTTTCAAACTGCTGCCCTCGGACTCGTGAATCAACAGATAATCACTATGCTAGCAGGGCTCCTCTCCCTAGAATGCTCTAATGGCCAGTCTTAGACCACCACTGGTGCGAATCCATGATACCATCACAGGCTTCGGCAATGAGTCAGCTGGTCGGTGATTTGGGGAAATTATCTACCCTTGACAGAACAAGGGGATACTGCCTGGTTTAAATCAGGAAAAGTGTGCATCAGGGTTTTACCCTCTCACCATACTTATTCAGTCTATCTATTGAGCAGATCATCAGAGAGGCAGGGTCATCTGAAGAAGACTGTGGCATCAGGACTGAAGGAAGGTTCAGTCACACCCTGAGACGTGCAGATGTCACAGCCTTTCTGGCATGAGGAGGACTTGAAGCACTTGTTGATGAAGATCAAAGATGGCCTCCTTCAGTATGGATAGCAGCTCAATGTCAAGAAGACCAAAACCCTCGTGACTCTACCAGTAGGCGTGACATCATGGTAAATGGAGAAAAGATTGTGGAATCCATAGTCAATGCTCTTGGAAGCAGCGGTCAAAGCATCAGAGTTGCATGGCATTGGGGAATCCCGCTGTCCATGGCTTCTTTCGAGTGTTGAAAAGCAAGGGCGTGACTTTGAGAACTATGGTGGACCTGATCCAAGCCATGGCACTTTCCATCACTTCCAATGCTTGTGAACACTGGACGTTGACTAAGGAAGATGGAAGCCAAGTCGATGGGTCTGAAGTGCGGTGCTGGTGAGGAACATTGAAAGCACCAAGGACTGACTAAAGGATGACGAAATCTGTCTTGGAAGACGTGCTTCTAGGATGCGAAGACTTTGTCTTACATGCTTTAGCATGTTGTCAGGAGAGATCAGTCCCTAGAGCATCATACGTGATAAAGGGGCAGCAAAAAGAAGAAGAAGGCCTTCAAGGAGACAGACATACACAGTGGCTGCCCCGAGGAGCTCAAATACAGGAAGAACTGTGAGGATGGCGCGGGGCCAGGCAGGGTTTTGTTCTATTGTGCATAGGTTCTGCGCTGTCAAAACCAAATCAGTGACCTCTCACAACAACCACAACCTTTGACCTCACAGTGATGGCCACCTGGCTACGCCAATCCCCATGCAGAGGCATGGACTTAAGGGATTTGGGGTCGCACAGAATTACCACTGAGTCCATAGGTTTCCCTTGTTTTAAATCCAGCCAATTTAATTCTGAGATGCGTCATTGCCCTAGGAAAGAGGGAAATCAGCACTGCCGATGCTCACACAGGTCTTTCTTTGCAAATGGACACTGTTTGCCAGTAACATGTTTAGCTCTGGCTTGTCTTTGCATAGATCGAAGAAGTGATGTGAACGACATGAGCATAATTTTTCAAATGAAAGAGGTACCTGGTTGCGGTCTGAAATATGAGCAGTGAAGAGATCTTGTGAATTGAATGAGTCAAAGAGTTGGTGACAGTAAAGAGAGCGCAGTCTCTATATACTGATAAGGTATTGCAAGGACACCAGAAACCCCGTCATGCATGCCCTTATAACACCCACTCAGACTTTATCTGCAAGGGGAAATAGCTAAAGAACTTTCTAGGTTGCTGTGGGACACAGAAGATGACACTAAAAAGGTGTCTGTTATCCAGTACATTTAGCATTTGGTCTCATCACAGGTTGGAGATACTGTACCTCCTGTATTTCTCTCTCTCTCTCTCTCTCTCTCTCTCTCTCTCTCTCTCTCTCTCTCTCTTTCTCTCTCCCTCTCTCTCTCTTAAATTGGATGAACAAGTTTAGCCAGAGCCATCCATCTTTTCAATACTACAATTACATTAAGAAGACTAAATTCACTTGGAAAAAAATAGAATAAGCGCTAACCTTGAAGTCTAATTAAGTCTACTATTAAAGCTGAAACATAATAAAGACATATACATAAAGCCAACTCAACTTTAAAAAGCAATCAACAATAGAATAAAATTTCAACTCCACTGAATAAATTGGCAATATTAAAATGCTAGTGATTGTTTTACATTAAAGCACATTTTATCTAGAGCCTGCCATAATGACTAAGCACTCTAATGAATCCCAGAAGGCCAAGCATTGGGACCCACCAGCCTCTTTCCAGAAGAAAGGATTAGCAGCGTGTTCTCCTAAAGATGGAGTCTAGAAGCCCTATGGGCAGATTCTATCACAGATAGAGTCACTGGGAATCAGAGTGCACTCAATGGCACCCAAGAACAGGACAGACACAGATGCAGACGCAGACTGCCTGGCCAAGGGCCTGGTCTTCTTCCCATTGAAGTAGAGCCTTGAGGAGGTCAATGGCTGTCTGAATCATCATCATCGTGACCTTCACAGCTACTACTACAGTCATTATCAAGGTAGTAGTCTGCGTTTCTGAATTTCAGGCTGAATTTTAAAGGAGCATTTAAAAACCTCTTCAGATTCCACACTCAATTCTTATGTATAAGACCTAGGAATGCATAAGGGATTATGGGAGTATTTGGGGGGGCAGGGAGGTTTTTGCTTTGTTTCTTTAGTTTCCCAGGTGATTATAAGGTTCTGAGAACAACTTTCCAGCCATTTTGTGAGTTGGTTTTAAGGGAGCCTGAGTGTGGTGATAGAGTCGTGACTAGAATTAGGAGAGATGGATTCTAGCTCTGGCTCAAATATTTTAAAAAAAGAAGAAGAAGAAGCAAAAACAGAAGCCGGAGAAGAAAAGATGTGACTTTCAGAAAGCCAGACCTCTGCAGGAACACGAAGGGGCTTAGTCTCTCAGAACCTCATGGGGGAGCCGTCCTAGCCTGTCCTGTAGCTTCCCGATGGGTCAGCATTGCCTTGATGGCAAGGAGGGAGGAAAGTGCGGAGTTAGACTAAGTGATCGGTATTGATGTCGCTTCCAGCTCTTGATTTTTCATTATTCTGTTTCATAAATCAGGCCTTTTGCAAATTCAGATTAATTTTGCTTAATAAGTCTAATTGCAGTGAATGTGAACCAGACTTTGAAGTCTCTAGGGCTGAGACTCAATTTTACTCAAATCTGAGTCTCCAGTCTAACCACAGCATCTGACACGGAGCCAATTCCGCAAACATGTAAACTCGCGGATAGAACGATGGAAGGCCTTTCCAAAACACACGCACACACACAGTCACCATCGACTGTCCTGGAGTCTGGTAGGCCCCACGGTGCTGTCCTTGGCTGCCACGTGATAGAAACAGATTGCCAAGCCTTTCTGCCATGACCCTGCCAGATGGATTCAGGCTGTTGAGAGCAAGCTGTGTGCACCATCCCAGGACCCAGTGGAATGACTGTGTATCTGCTGATCCTGGCTGCTCCTTTAGAAAGGAGCCAAACGGCATCTGAGATTGTGCCTACATAGATGTATTGAGCAGTTTCCCAAAATGGGCACTATGAACCCTAGAGGGCGCTAGAACAAACCAGGGGGACAGGAGAAGCAGCTGCACTTAATCTTGGATGATCAGCTATAGTACAAAAGTTTTTCATTGCCAGGGATGCACTGAGAGATTTTAGGAAAGACCATATTGGGTCAAGTAAGTTTGGTAACCTACGGTGTAGAGCAGCAGTTCTCAACCTGTGGGTCGCAACCCGTTTGGGAGTCAACCAATCTTTTCACAGGGGTCACCAGATTCATGACAGTAGCAAAATTACAGTTATGAAGTAGCAACATAAATAATTTTATGCTCATGGGGTCACCACAACAGGAGTAACTGAGGTAGGAAGGTTGAGAACCACTGGTAGAAAGGAGTGTGTGCAGCAGGTGAATGAATAGTCTATGCACCTAATTTCTTCTTGTATTTCATCCCATCACATCTGAGCAGTTATCTTCAGTCAGCAGAGTAGGCTGATTCAACAGTGAAGCTTTAAAGTCAGGCAAATTTTCCATTGAAAATGAACCAAGCCCAATCTGTGACTTTAGGAAATCAGTGTTTGTATTCCTAAATCAAGTGCTTTCTAGAGGAATAACTATAAGCGATTCACTGGATGCATTCATTTCCTCATGAAGAAACTTAGGCTAGAATGTCTTGAATTGTTTTTCGATGTCAAAAGCCTACAATTGGAAGACAAGCCTGGCCCAACAAACCACAGCTCTCTTGCTTCTCCAGATGGTTATGTCTATCTACCAAGGCCAGGCGGTATCATAGTCCACAAAGACATTGTTCTCTATCCTGCCTTGGTGAACAGTTCATGAGGTTCAAAAAACTTTGAAATCTTCTAAGGTACACCTATGGTCTGTCTCTGACCAGAGAAAAGACAAGTGCAGACATAGGAAGACGCATTGAAGCCACTGGTCTGATGGATTAGTGAGCTGTCCCCACAACCCTGACACCAGAAGATCTATGTGGAGCCTAGCTACCATGATGAACTGCGCTGGAAAAAGTAATATTGGAAGATTATAGAGTGAGAAGCCATAGATTTTGAGTGGAACAAAACTCAAAATTGTTTTTAAAAATTGAATTCGTTTTTTTTTTTTTAATGGGTTTACTAGTCAAACAGAGACTGGTGGAAATCCCAAAGCTTAGTCATACTCTGAAATGAACTAACCTCCAGGGCTTGAGTTTTCAGCCAGACAATGGACAAGGAGATTAGAGAAGCAATAACATTAAGAATGGAGGTAAACTTTAGAAATATAAATCATTTGAGACCAAGGGCAGCATGAGCCAAAGGATAAATTTCAAAGGGGCCCAAAAAAGGAAAAGGATTGAAAAAGTGAAACCCGGAGAGGAAATAGGACCAGGGAAGTTACCTTGCGGGCAGTGCAATCAATGACCTGAAACATCATGTGTGTTGAATGGCAAAAATTGATCTTCACTGTAAAACTTCACCCGTGGTACAATAAGAATTAAAAATAAATGTCAAAAAATTGGGGTTTGGGGGTGCCTAACACGCCTGAGAGATCAGACAGAGATGGAAAGAGAAATGGCAACATCAAGATAAGATTGTTTGTTCAGTGAACATAGAATGCCACGAAGTCAATTGTCCAGGTTCCCTTTTGCATCAGATCAAAATTGTTGTTGCTGTTGGTAGATGCCATTGAGTTGCTTCTGACTCTACTGACCAGAACAAAGCATGGCCCTCTCCCGGGCCATTTTCAGAATCATGATTATGCTTGAGCCCATTACTGAAGCCACTGAGTCAATCCATCCACTCTTTTTAGCTTCCTAATTAACCAAGTATCAGATCTTTTTTCATGAGCTGGTCCCCTCTAACCATGACCAAAATACAAGAAACATTCTGGCTGCGCTTCTTTCTAGATTGATCTGTTTGTTTTTTAATATTCTTCAGCAGCAACATAATTCAAAGGCATTTTTTGATTGAGTCTTCCTGATCCAATATCCAACTTTCACATGTAAATGAGGCGATTGAAAATACCATGACCTGGGGCAGGAACACCTCACTCCTTAAAGTATGTGTCATACTTGTCCTTCTTAAATTGGGATTAACAGGTCATTTGCTATCCTCCTGGACCTAGATGCCTGTCTTACCCACAGTGTGCTAGATAGCTAAATGTCCTTTGCTGCTCAGAAAGATTGTATTGTCTGGCATTGATCTTTAGTAAGTCCCAGGAAGAAATGGTGTCTATGTCAAGACAAAGCTAGAATATGTTTGTCAGTAAACCAAACCCACTACCATCAAATAAACTGAGACTCACAGCAACACTATAGGCAGAGTAGAACTGCCCCATCTGGTTTTCTCCCAAGGAACAGAGGGTGGGTTTGGACCTAAACTTTATATGAGCAGTTGAATGCATCAATCACTCTCACAGGCGCTCCAGGGAAAATAAGAAGGGAGCATCAAATATGGCCTTCAAACAAGAGAGACTGAGCCAGTCTTGGTGACATTAACAGAGGAAAGGGGGAACATAGATGGGAAAAAATTGGAGAACTTGGTTTTGAATACTTGACATTTACTGGACAGCAGATCATCTGAGAATGGATTTACCAGTAAGCAGTTGGAGAACCATTTATCTACTATGGGCTAAAATCATTTTTGCAACTTTGTACCTTTAATTTCCTATCTTAAATCAACAAAAGTGGGATCTAATCTAGGAAAGTGAGTTCTAGTGCGTGACAAAGCTATATGTCTTCTAGAAACCCAGATGACTCCATGCATGAGTAAGCTTCACCTACTGTTGCATCCTCTTCCCCCTTCCTCAACTCCCACCCACTTCACCTTCTAGAAAGAAAGTCAAGACATTAGTCTTGTAGTGTTCAGAACTCAAAGAAAGTGATTGTGAGGTGTGTCATACTCTGGGATTTCTCAGAGAGTCTCTGGGCCTAGTGACCTGTAATCAAAGCTATATATTTCAAAGAAGCACATCAACATCCATCATGCAAGGATTTTAAATTATTTAATCCAAATCCAAAGGAGGGAATGATATCAGAGGTTAATTTGTGAGAGTCTGGAGGAACTAGACTAGGCTTGGCAGTGGAAGCCCCAAATACACGTGCAGAATCTATGCAGGGAATAAGCTTCCATTGATTCCCCTCTAGCCACAATTTAGGTATGGAAATAACCTGGTGGTCTGACAGAAAGGATTGTAGAGAGGACTGTGATAGAGTAAGATGACAAATCTGACAGCATGGTTTAAACCTTGCTGCCTGCTCTCCCCTTTGGTGCACTTGTGCTTGATCTGTTTTCTAATATTGGCTGTGTTTTTGCTGTTGCTGTTGTTGTTGTTGTTTTCACATTGGGGTTTATCTCTGTTGTATTTTGTCATTGGTGGTAGCTTTCTTGACGCTCTGTTATGTATTTTCTATGCTTTTCAACGTTTGAAACCCAGGATGGATGAATTTATAGAGAGGGTAACTAGGATAAGGGTTCCTCTGAGAGATTACTGGAGAGCTGATATCAAGAAGTATAAGAAGGAAGAAAATGTTTTGAAATGGAGTGTGGTAGTGATTGTACAACACTGCTTAAAAGGACTCAGCTATGGAATGATATGAAGTCTGGATTAAGTCCTAATTATATCATTTGAAAGGGGGGGAGACACGCTATGTTGTACTGGGATGAATATGAGTTCAAATCCCGTCTCTTTGGTACGCTTTGACACACGTATTGGAGCCTCAGGTATGTAGCTCGTTCGTAGAATGAGCATCCTATTGAGCTTACAGCATCCCTTAGAAAATTAAAGATAATGTACATAAGGTACACAAAAAAGACCCTAGCACAGTAATGGGTTCAAACCGAAGTACACTTGTGAGGAAACTGCAGGGCAGGGCAGTGTTGGTTCTGTTTCATAGGGTCAGTATGGGTCAGAACCAACGTAATGGTACCTGAAAGAAACAGACACTGGTGTGTGATGGATCCTTGTATGATCGCCCGTAGCTGTGGCAGTCATGTGCTTATGTTAATTTTATCATTGAAATGTAGGGGTGGAGTCTAGCCTGTCAATCTGGAGAAAGCCATTGAGTAGCCGATGAGGCCTCTATGTGGGCATGGCTTTCAACTGGGACTCCAGGGAAATCTCGCAGTATTTCCCGAGTGAAGATGAGACGCTTTCTTCACCAGTTGTTGGGAGTTAGAGAGATGATTGACCACAGGCAACACAGAATGAGGGCAGCTGGGAGGCTGGAGTAGCTCGTGGAGAGACCACACGGCTTAGCCCTGATGAAGACAGACCTCTGAAGCTGGAGTGGCATGCTGTTGATGGACCTGAGCCCTGGAAGTGAGGAGCCATGGGGAGACCCCTGCCAGCGCCAGAATTCTGCACCCACTGACCTGTGACTTCCTGAGTTGGAAGCAGACATTATAGACTGATTTTGGGCATATGGGTTATTATTGGACTTATGACTTTGCACTGGACTGGATTGGGATGCCTTCTTAGGGTCACATTTCTTTTGTAAATAAACCCTTTCCTTATACCTATATGTGTGTCTCTGAAATTTGTTCCTCTATCATAAGATGGAAAGTAGAAGCTTGTTTGACTTGTGCCTCTTGGTATTGTTACTTCTTTGGCTAGACAGAAGTCAGATATGTCCTTTGAGTTTACCAAGTTATTTTCTGGAAACAATATGAGAGGTTAAAGTTTTGATTATATTGTTTGTCTTTGGTTATTTCTATATAAAATGAATACTGTTAATGTATATCTTGAGCTCAGGGGTGGGGGCCGCCATTTGGGTGTCTCAGAGGCGGTTCTGTTCAGGGAAAATGGTTAAGCAGATCAGAATGCTGGACCAAAAGCAGGGATTTGTTTTCATGCCTTTTGAGACCTAATTCAATGTTTTTGTGTAAACAATAGTTTAGATAAGAATAGAGATAAGCTTAATAAGTATTGACTTTCTGTTTTTAAGAATAAGTTTGATTTCTGGTTATGCTGTTTATATTTTTATGCCTATTATTGTAAATATAAGGATACATAGAAATGTTTATTGGAAAGTCTGGAAAGAGTTTGCAAATCCAGTTACCTCAAGCCAAGCATTGACCTCTAGAGGGTTTAGGACTTAGCATCAAAAATATCTCTAAAGTGATTAACCCCACCTTGAGGTTAAATGGGGTTAGACCACACCTGGAAAAACTCTGAAGAAAGTAGCCCCACCCAGTCTTTGGGAGTACTCAGGTTACTTGTAGTCTGAGAGGTCAGACTGACCCATAAAGAAGGATAGAGTCAATTTCCTTGGAAAATCCTGACTAGTGATTGTCTTCAAAAGCGAACGAATATGGAACCATGAAGATAACTCCTCTCTGGGTCTGAATGTTAAAGGAAACTTGTGGCAGGCTGAAATGCTTGTTAGGTGACCACCCAGATTTACTGCTTGATGGTGAAAGCAGGAGAAATGTGGCAATAAAGAGCCGGGTTGACTTTGACCACTGACACCTGGGGACTTGGTTCAAAGGAAAAAGAGGAGAGGAGAGTGGGTTTACTGGTCTGAAGTTCATGACCTAGCATGGGAGAGCTAGGCATGTTGAGAATTTGTTGGGTCCTTGGTCTAAAGGAAGGCGACCAATGGCCACCGTGGTGAGGCTAAGTGGAAAAGGACACGTTGAGTTGACCAGAACCCAACCAGAGGAAGAGAAGCAATTTAAGTCTGTGACCTGGTGCATATCGTTGCTGACTTTATGGATGGCCTGTCCTGATTTGTCTTTGCTAATAGACGCACACTTCACGAGTTTCCAACTGGAATGAAGATTCTTCATGTTGAAAGATAGGATTGTTTCCTTATAGCACCAGGTTGGTGTAAGTGGGCAATATAGACATTAGATACCCCAAATGGGGGAATGAAGGCATCAGGTAGTTTGGCTTGCAAACTCTTGTAGGTGGTAGAATATACATTCATAGGATTATAGAATCAAGGTGTAGATATTTTGTAACTACAATTGTAAGGCACAGGAAATCTATTATTTTGTTTACTTATAGAATGTTATTTTCAAACGATGGTGACATTTGTTGACTTATAAGTATTTTAGTTCTATCCTGATAGATATAAAAATGATTTTATTGTTTGAGGGTTACATATCATTACAGAGTTATGTGAAAGTATAAAATTAACAAGGGGTGGTCTGTGGCATTCATGTGCTTATGTTAACTTTATAATTGAAATGTAGGGGTGGAGTCTAGCCTGTCAATCTGGAGATAGCCATTGAGTAGCCGATGAGGCCTCTATGTAGGCATGGTTTTCACCTGAGACTCCAGGGAAATCAAGTGATATTTCCCTCGTGAAGATGAGAAGCTATCTTCACCAGTTGTTGGGAGTTAGTTAGAGAGATGATTAATCACAGGAAACACAGAATGGCGAGGGCTGGGAGGCTGGAGTAGCCGGTGGAGAGACCACACAGCTTAGCCCTGATGAAGACAGACCTCTGAAGCTGGAGTGGCATGCTGTTGATGGACCTGAGCCCTGGAAGTGAGGAGCCATGGGGAGACCCCTGCCAGTGCCAGAATTCTGCACCCACTGACCTGTGACTTCCTGAGTCGGAAGCAGAATTTATAGACTGATTTCAGGCATATGGGTTATTATTGGACTTATGACTTTGCCCTGGACTGGATTGGGATGCCTTCTTAGGGTCACATTTCTTTTGTAAATAAACCCTTTCCTTAAACCTATATGTGTGTCTCTGAAATTTGTTCCTCTAGTCTACCCGGACTAACTAAGAGTGTTTTACCTACCTCTATTGCAACGTCTGTCTCTCAAGGGCAGAGTCCTGGTCTTGAATGTTTCAGAATTTTTTCACAGCAATCACCATACCTGGCACCATGAAATAGCTGATACTAAAATGTTGATACAAAAGAAGAGTGTCCATTGCTCTGAATTATATGAGGGCTCTAACTTGTTTTTACATTCTGAGAGACACTTTCATTTGTAACCAGGAATGTCCCTGACCCTGGTGGTATAGTGGTTATGAATCAAACTGCTAAGTGCTCGGTCAACAGTTCAAAACCACCAGCTCTCTGTAGGAGAAAGATGAGGTCTCTTCTCCCCTAAATAGTCCCAGACTCAGAAGCCCACTGTGGCCGTTCTACTCTGCCCTGTAGGATCACTCTAAGTCAGCATCAGCTTGATGGCAGTGAGCTTGGAGTTTGTGGTTTTCTGCTTTTTATTCAGATCTATACTCTTAGTGCTATGGCCTGAGCTCTCTCTCTGCAGAGTCCCTAACTCCTTATTCATCGTTTTCAGTATTGTAGCGCTACCATGAATGATAAATGGTAACTTGAGTTAATCTTCATGAGTTCATCTGTAAAGGTAAATTTGATTTTAAAAACTCACGTGGCCGGGAGATGAAAAATGCTATGGTTCAAATTATAGATCGCTGTGGATTAAAGACATGATTTTTGAGGACTTCCATGTGCTAATTGATACCAGGGAAGAAATGATCTAAAGAACCAGAACAAAGTCCAACATTCTGAAATGTAGAGCCCACACACAGTTAACTATTACCAGATGTGGAGCCAGAGAAACAGGATGGCCAAGAGAACCATCCTCCTATGAATTGGAGGCAAAATAATAGGCGATTGCCAGCCCACAGGGTTTAGGAGACTTTCATGAAGTTTCTGAGATTAAATTATCAGCATGTCTGAGATGACTTTTCAACACTGTAATTTGCAGGGAAAGAAACAACTCCGTTTTTTTTAGTAGCCTTGTATTATATATTTAGAAAAGGCCATGGCTCAAATGTGATCCCTTCAGAAGACTTTTTTTAAAGCAAGATCATTTCCATCTACCTCTAGCCATTTTGTTGCAGCTGTATCTAGAATTGAGTAATCTCTGAAGGACTTTGCTATGGATTTCTGCTACTCTCAGTGGGAACCAGGTAAACCAGGGCCTACAGAGAGGCAACTCCAGACCCGCATTCCAGCCCTTCCTCATTACCTCTTTAAAACAGCCTTCACCTCCTTCATCGTGGTCCTGGGATAAAATTAAAGCACTTGCAAAAGTTTAGCTCACAAAAGCGCTGCTCCGGATGATGAATCTGAATGCTTCCGAATCCCTTTGGAACTATAAAATGTGATGTAAATGCTTAATTAAATAATTAAAAAGCACATGTGACACAAGTGCTATTTTTAATATCTGTCTAACAAGAGACTGCCCACGTTTCTCTAAAATAACTGAGTGGCAAGCGGAGAAGGGATCCTCCAAGAAGACACTGCTATGCTGCGCTGTGATTTCAGAGGCGTTGCATGACCTTGGCCCATCACAACGGCCCTGAGCTCCAAGGGGTAGGGCGGATTCCTTGAAGAAAACCACTCGCTTGGAAGACCCACCTCTTAAAAAGACCTGCTAGAAGCTCCAGCATGCACACGCGCACACACACCACAACCTGCCCAACAAGCATGGTCAAGAATCCCCCCCGAAGTTCCACCTTTTTCTTCTCCGCTTTGCAAATATGTTTAAAGCAGATACCACGCATGGCTTTACCTGCAGCACGGCGACACGAAGAAATGAAAATGACAATCCATTAAATCCATCCATGCTGGTCCTTCATGTCCAGCGTGTGTGATCCAGCACCACAAGAGAAGAATTCCCCTCTGGGACCCAGACCATCAAAATCCACTGTTTTCTGCCTATTGATGGGAAGAGCTCAATAGGGCTGGGGGCGGGGTAAAATCTCATTTTCTCTTCCCCTCACCTCCCAGATGACCGACCTGACCCCCAAGCATTCATTGATTATTGACCACGAATTGTCATAGTTTTCAGTGAAAAGGTACTTCCTAATGGTGTTGTGACTGGGTGCATCCCCTTTTACTATGGAGAGAAACCAAGAAATCTTCGATTGCCAGTTACCACTGGTGCAAGCCAAAGATGGGCAACCATCTGAAGGGCCACAGTTCCTTGCACTTGCCAGTTTGTCCTTTGACTTTGCTGGATCTACACTATGTATGCCAGAAAGGAGCACAGCGGACTGGCAAGGTCATCATGAAGCCAAAAAGGAATAAACTCGCACCAATCTGCCAGTCAAAAATCAAGAGAGAGAGGACTCAAAACCACCTGTGTCTAAGAGACCATCCCTCTGTTATTCTCAAGGATTGTGTCTAATTTAGCATGTATACTTGTAAAGTGCTTAGTACTGACAACTATTGTTTCACACAGGTGGGAGGGGGGAGGGGGGATAAAATAGCATTAAAAGTTATCTTGACGAGCGAGATCAGGTAACTAACAGGCATCAGAAGACCAAAAACATAGTGTTGAAAACAAGATGGGTCGGTGCAGAGACCCAAAACCCATCTGTAAATGATAGGACAGCTCTTCACAAAAGGGTCACCAGGAAGGGATGAGTCAATCAGGATGCAGTATAAGCACTGAGGAAACACAAAATGTTCCTCTGGTCTTTTGAGGCTTCCTCGCCCTCCATTATAACGACCCCAGTTCTGCCTTTCACTTTGGACTAGACCAGAGCATGTACACTGGTACAGATAAGAGCTCAGGACCACAGAATCTAGGTCAGATAAACACCTCAGGAACAGAACTGGGAGGAGCTATGCCATTAGGGGAGGGGAGAAGTGGGGAGAGAAGAGGAGAAAGGGGGAACCAATCACAATGATTGATAATACCATCCACAGGGGGACTGACAACAGAACCATGGGAGAAGGGAGACAGCAGTGGGTGTAAGATATGAAAATAATATTAATTGATCTAGGCGTGAGGGGGAGTTGATAACAAGGGCTCAAATAGAAAGTAGATGTTTAGAAAATGATGATGACAGCATTATCTTATATATACAAATAAGCTTGATATCATTGATTCATGGAATGTTATAAGGGCTTTAAGAGCCCTCAATAAAAATATTTTTTTAAAGTCATCTTTGTCCTTAAGGCAGGAGAAAGATGGGGTGTTCCACTCCCATGAACAGCTTAAATCTGGAAAACCCTCAGAGGTAGTTCCACCTCTCCCATAGAGTTGCCCTGTGTTAGCACCGACTCCATGGCAGTGAGTTTGGTGAGTTCTGTTGGGTTTCCCTCCTCCTCTCCACCCTATCTGCCCCCCACCTCCCAACAATGGCTGAAGGATCCTAAGGTTCCATTGCATAGACCTGACATGTCCCCATGAACCATCAAAAATAAGATCTCTAGATAAATGATTGGTAGTACCAATGATAATGCTGAAAACACCTAAAGAAATTAGTTAAGTGTTCCCAAGAAACTGAGCTGCAGTGGACAGTACAATGGACAGAACTGAAATAGAAAATGAAGCCATCATTTCAGAATTCAAATTTGTTGCCTATCTCCTTTTTAGAACCCGATGTGCTAGATAGAGAGCACTTCTTTCTGGCATCCTAGTTATAAAGTTCCAATCCCAAGGTCCTTAATGAGCCAGTCCTCTGAATTTACGGAGACAGTGAAACTTCTCTGAGATGCCATTTCTCTCATGTGGGTTAACATATTGGCCTCCTAGGATGACCCATAACCCAAAGTCCCCATCAACTCCCCCGGTGGTGACTCCCTGTGCCAGCATAGAATGACTCTATAAAGTTTCAGTGGCTGATTCTCTCATAACTAGGTCACCAGACCTGTCATCTACTGCCCTCTTGACTGGACACAAATGCCCAAGTTTTCTGTTCATGGTCAAGCACTTATGTTGAGCATCTGCACCACTGAGAGACTCCTCCTCATAGGATGACTGAGCTAATAAAACACGATGTGCACAAACCCAGTAACAGATGTTCAAATAATTACTTCCACCTTAATTTTTTTTTTCATTTAATTCAAGCCAATTCTGATTCATGGCATCTCGTGTGTCACAAGGCATGACCAGACTCCACTAGGTTCTCTTGACTGGGTCTTTAGGGAACCAGATGTCAATCTTTTCTTCCATGGCAGAGCTGGGTGAGCTTTAACCATCACATTTTAACAAGTAGCCAAAACTCGCTAGCAGTTAGCCACCAAAGTCCATTCCCTCCTTCTACAGCTCCTTGTTGTCTGTGGCTACTCTGCCCCAAACTACAGTGACTGGTCGTTTAGCAGCTCCCTGACCTGAGTGCCTTGGATCCTACCAGTGGCTTATATGCAGAAGTCATGTGTGTAGGAGCTTTAAAAGGATCTGTGCACAATCTCTCACCTCTTCTTTTGAGTGGGAGCATGGGTTTGTCTGAAACCCAATATTGACCATGCAAACAAGAACATTGCCTTAGTCCGTAGCAAGGACGCACGTTGGAATGATGATGGGAAACAGGACAGACCACTTAACCTTTGCAGACTTACTACCAACACCCACACCCACTGCAAGTCACCGAGTTGGTTTCAACTCCTAGGGGCTTGTGACACTAAATCTTTAGAAAAACAGACAGGGCTGGTAGGGTTGAACTGCTAACTCTGCAATGTCTAACTCACAGCATCTTCGGGTTTTAGGACAGGAGAAAAAGCAGAAGTTTCTTCATTTTTTTAGCCACATGATACTGAGTGTTCCTTTTATAGGCACTTAGCCTTTTCACCGAATATAGTATCCTGTGTCCTTTGAAAAGCACTCTCAGTGGGGCAGAGCAAATCTTATCTCAATAGTAGCAAACAGATGAGCAAACCATAGGCCAAGAAAGGCCCAAGTCACCTGATCTGTTGATGCTGTTCAGTGCCTGATCTCCAGAGGCCTAGTTTTCCCATTGGACACATCGTTCCATCTGCTTCTCTCGGATGTGAAGAGAACCATTCAGGAGAGTTAGGTGCTGATGAACGTTTGACAAGGTTGTATTTTATATTTCAAATATAGAACACAGAATCGCTTTTGATTTTAAATTAAGCTGCACATTGCAAATGTTTTTCATAATGGTTGCTATTACACGTTTGTTGTCACTATAAAATTTCAAGGAGTGTTGAAAGATATAATTGCAAGAGAGTTCTAGAATCCAGAGCAGAGGTGTTAGGCATTGGGGTAATTTACACCCATAATGTAATTAAAGCAGGGGCAATTTGCATTCAGATTTGCACATTACCGTAATTTTTTTTCCGATTGTCATCATCAAAAACCACCCTGGTAAACGCAGGAAGTTTCTGAGTATTCTGACAATTAGTATTTTCAGCAAATGACATTGAGAAAGAGGGCTTCTTAATCCATTTCTGCAGCCTTGACAGCTTGCCAAGAAATAACAAGCTATCTGTCAGATATTTTAATGAGACATGCTGTGGTAAATAACGGCTTTCACCCCCACGTTATTTTTGCACAAATGTATTTATAAGTTTTCTCTTATTCTTACCTACTGGTTAGATCAGTCTACAAACAAATTATTTGAAAAATATAAGCTTAGACATTTGAGGTGAATAAGAATCAAAATGTCATATTAACAAGGTAATTAAATACAGATTAAATTCAAAGATTATGAAGAATCATTTTATTATAGGAAAAAGAGCCCTATACATAACAATGGAATAGTTTTCATGACCTAAAAGACTTCAGTCAGGAAAATAACTAAACAGATCTCAGGTTGCTGTCTCAGTCTCCCAATCTAAAAAAAAAAAAAAAGTTTAAAAATATAAAATAGCAATAACATAGTTAAGAAAATGTTTCTGGGCTGAGCCCCAGTGGCATAAGTGGTCGAGCGTGGGACTGCGGCCCATAGACTTGGAGGTTCAAATCCAGCAGCTGCTCTCCAGGAGCAAAGCTGGGTAGCTCTCATGACCACCAGAGGGCAGTGATGCCCCCCCAAAAAAAGAAAATGTCTCTAAGGAAAAAAAATGAATAAGATGCTTCTAGTTTACTCAATAAATATTGGTTAAGGACTAAGGTCGACCTGACCAAGTCATAGGGTTTCCCATCACCTCAGGGATGCAGCTGAAAGCTGGACAAGGAATCAGGAAGAGTGACAGAGAATCGATGTATAGAAATTATAATGTTGGCAACGAATACTAGAAGTACCATAGACTGCCAGAAGAACAAACAAACCTGTCTTGGAAGGTCAGTCATAATGCTCCTTAGAAGCAAGGATAGTGAGTTAGACTCATAGACTTTGTATACTTTATTAGAAAAGACCATTTCCTTGGGGGGGGGGGAAGCATCCTGCTTGGTAGAGGATCAGCAGAACGTCCTTCTGAGATGAACTGACATAGTGGCCACAACAATAGGCTCAAACATCCCATCAAACATGGGGATGGCACACGTGTTCATGCTGCTCTCCCCCGGGTTGCTACTCTGCCTTGGGACTGATTCAAAGGGCCCTAACAGCAGTAAGGCCTAACTATGAAAAACGGCCTGTCTAAGAGTAATTGCTATTCATGGCACACTGCTTTAAGACAACACTACGAGAGGTTGTTAATATTTTCACTTCTCTATCACAGAGGTGGAAACTGATGAATGCAAGCAGCTGGCTGTCAAGTTCACACAACTGAGAATTCCTTGAGCCAGAGTCTTGCCTAGGGTGCAATCCCACCCTGAATATCCATGAGGTCACCATGAGTCCAAATCGACTCAGCACAACCAGTGGACTTGTGCTTTGCCAGATATGTCATTAGTGCCACATGTTGCTCATGATAAGTAAACATGTAGTTCCTCAAACTAGTATTAAGAGATGAAAAGAAAATCAAAAAGAAAACGGGAGTGCTCTGTTCCGCATGGTCCATTTCCATGGTTACTTTCTTCTTTTTTTTGGCATCACTGCCCTCTGGTGGTGGGAGTAGGAGGTCCAGCCTTTGCTCCCATGAAGCTGCTGCTGGAATTGAACCTCCAGCCCAGTGGGCCGCAGTCCTACACACAACCACTATGCCACCGGGCCTCAGCCCAGAAAGTTTACTTTCTAACCGGCAATGCTATCCTTCTTAATGAAAGAAGATTTTAAGGAAGAGGGGGAAAAGATGTCCTAGTAAATGCACTCACTTAGCTTGTCATTTGGGAAACTAACACTGAATTTGTTATCTTGAGATGAAACTAGTCTCCTGAACTAAGCACCAAAAAGCATCTAGACTGAACAGGTTATCTTAGTTATAGTTTCCTGTCCACTTAGTAAGCTAAATCACTTCAATTTGCTTAAATCTTCTTTTTTACCATTGGCAAAACCTCAACTTTGGGATACAAGTGAAAGACAACTTGGAAAGTCTTGAAATGCTTTCAGGAAAGAGTTACACCATATCCCTCTCTTTCACCATTTGTAATATTCAGGAAGGACTTATCATGAACCCAGTCCTGGATCAATCATGGGGCAGTACAGTTAGTGATAATACTAATACCAATTATAACTCACATGAAGAAAGCAAAAGTCATGGCAAAAAAAACAGGTAATAAAGAAAATATCAAAGTGGATGTCAGAAGAGACTCTGAAACTTGCTCTTGTTCAAGAAGCTAAAGCAAATGTAAGAAATGATCAATATCATAAGGTGTCTATGGAATCAGGTATCAGGCATCTAAGACCCAGAAGTAAATCATACCCAATGTAAATGAGGGCTGAGGTTGACATGGAGTGGAGATCCAATGCCCATCGGTAGATAATTTGACATCCCGTCACAGAGGGGTCCCAGGGAAGAGATGAGCCAGTCAGGGTGCTGGTGAGCACTGATGGAACACACAACTTTCTTCTGGTTCTTTGGTGCTTCTTGTTCCTCACTATCTTGAGCTCAAATCTACTTTACAAATTGGATGAGACCAGAACGTGCACACTGATACAGATAATAGCCCACAACAAAGTGAATACAGGATGGATAAATCCCTCAGGATCAACAATGAGAATAGAGAAATCAAGAGGTTTAGGGGCAAGTGGGAGGTGAAAAGGGGAATCAATCATAAAGATCAACATATAGCCCCCTCCCAAGGGGATAAACAATGAAAAAGTCGGGGAGGAGTAGCAGAGGATGATGTAAGATGGGAAAATAATCATCTATAATTTTTCAAGGATTCATAAAGGAGGGCAGGAAGGGTAGGGAGAGGATAAATGGGGAGCTGATGTAAGGGGTTCGAGTGTGAAGAAAATGATTTGAAAATGATGACGGCAGCATGTGTGCAAATGTGCTTGACATAATGGATGAATGTTTGGATTGTGATAAGAGATGTAAGATCCCCCAATAAGTGTTTAATAAAAAATAAAAAAGAATTGATCAATAAAAGAGATAAAATATTTCAAAAGGCAGAGCAAAAAGGCACAGTAACCTACTTAATAAAATGTTAAAAAAGACCTACAATTAGAAAATCCAAAAGTAAGAACACACTTTGCATATCTCAAGTTGAAGAGAAAATTTTAAATATCCAAGTCTCGTGCTGCCACATTGAAAAATTTATGAGGAAAACCCTTGAAAGATGCTGAAAGCATCAAAAGAAATTTGAAGGGATACACAAAGTCACTATACCAAAAAGAGTTGGTCTATGTGTAACCAGTTCAGGAGGTCAAATATAATGAAAAATCAGTGGTACTAAGAGGAGAAGTCCAAATTTCACTTAAGGCATTAGTCAAAAGCATCACTCCGGGTATTGAGAGAATACCAACTGAAATTTTTCAACCAGTTTTGTCAAGAAATTTGGAAGACAGCTACCTGGACAACTAGCTAGAAGAGATCCATATTTGTAACCACTCCAAAGAAAGGTGACAACGGAATGCACAAATTATTGAACAATATCATTGCTATGAGATGCAAGTAAAATTTTGCTGAACATCATTCAACAATGGTTGCTCCAATACATTGACAGAGAGGTGCCAGAAGAACTTATGGAATGACTTCATGACATTGCTGGCATCACATGGATCTTAGCTGAAAGAAAAGAATAGCAGAAAGGTGTTGAGGTGCTTATTTGTATTTTATTGACTGTACCGAGACATTCAACATAGTCGATGGTAATAAAGTATGGACAGTATCCATTAGAATGGGGATTCCAGAACACTTCATTGCATGGATTATAATCAGAACTAATGTTTGGGAGGGCTTTATCCTTTCCAATCGCATACTTATTCAATCTATATAGTGAGCATGTTATCTGAGACACTGCATTATATGAAGAAGAATGCAGAATCAGGATTGGAGGAAGGTTTGTTAACAACCTTCTATTGCAGATGACACAAGTTGCTTGCTAAAAGTGAAGAAGATCCGAAGCATTTGCTGATGATGATCCAACATTGCAGCCTTTCTTATATATTGCAACTCAATGTAAAGATAATCAGAATCCTCACAAGTAGGCCAATAAATCAAAGAGCTTACAATATACCTAAGAATGTAAGACCAATTCAGGTAAAATGGCTACTGAAAAATACTGTGTATAACTAAATGCTGCACTGTGTGAGGGAGGCCATTTGTCCTGCAACAGTGGAGAGCAGAGCCTTTTCTACTATCAAGGAAATTTCACCACCTGAAGGAACTTAACTTGGTTGCTTCCCCCCACACTGATTTCAGCATACACCAATTCCAGTTTCCAACTTTCATGACTCCTCCTGTACTTTCCATCTGGATGGATATGGCAGGCTGAAGGATGCACTCTTTATTTCCAACATTTTGACATCTTGAAGGAACCTTTTCAATGTTCTTTGAGTCCAGGGAGCAAAAATAGTCTGACGGGGCAAGACCAGAGCTATAGGGAGAATGGGGTGAAGAGTTCCAATGAAATTCTCAAAAGACAGCCTTTCCTTCCCACCAAGAATGAGCAGTTGCATGGTGCCTTGACCCCAGGTATACTAGAGAAACAAATTCATAAACACTCATATGTGTATGAGGAAGAGTTTTATATACAAGAGCAACCGTACATTAAGAAAACATCCCATCCCAGTCCAGTCCAAGGTCATAAGTCCAATATTAAGCCCACATGTCCAATACCAGTCTATAAAGTCTTCTTCAGAGTCACGAAACACATACAAGGACACTGAATGCAAAACAATCACAAGTCAGATGGGCAGAATGCCTTTGGATCCAGTGGTGTTGTGAACATCTCAGTGCTGGCAGAGGTCTACGAGTGGTTCCTCCAGCTTCCGAGGTCTGGTTCCATCAGGATAGGTCCATGTGGCTTCTCCTCTGGGATATCTCACAGGGAATCAGCCTTGTGTCTTGCCAGTGTAGCCTCTCCGAGAGAGTGTTTTCAGTAAAAAGTCTCCAAAGAAGAGAATGGAGAGAGCCAGAGTCTCTGCCTCCAGGAGGAAAGTACCAGCTTTCCCAGAATTCTCAGGAGGCCACACCCACACAGAGGTCCCATTGGAGATCTTCAAATTGATAGGCTAAATTCCACCCCTACACTCTTGATCTTCAAATTGACACCAGATTAAGTGACTGCCACACATGGTTATAAGTATGGGGGGAAGGGGGAAGAGAAGGGGTCATCAGGGCCTTTTTCCTTGACTTTTTTTCCTATTTTTTTCTGGGAGGGGGGCATCACTATCCTCTGGTGGTCGTGGGAGTTACCCAGCGCTGCTCCTGAGAGCCACCACTGGATTTGAACCTCCAAGCCCACGGACCACAGTCCCACAGGACCACAGTGGGACCACAGTCCCACACTCAACCACTTAGGCTGAGCCCCTCCTTGACTTTTTTTCATCATTGCAATCTTTAATTTTCTTTAGATTCCTTTATGAAAAGCCACCATAATCATCCTGTACCCTTTGAGAAAATATATCAAGATTAGTCCTTGGGAATTTCACAAATAAACACATGCCATCACCTACTGAGCTGATTGCTTTACCTCGAACTCATCTGGCCCAGCAGATCTCCTCAGAAGCTATAGTTTTGATCCAACCTTCTTTGAAAGCACTCTAATAAAACAAGCATATTACTGAGAGAACATGTCTGCAGTCACCCACTGACCTCAGAGACATGCGTGAACCCATTTTGTTTAAAATGAACTCAAGCAGTATGAACTGGAATCCTAATGGCAATATTTTACCCTCATATAGGAATATCTGTAAAGGTAGGTATATTTACATGTTTGTGTGTGCTGTACATATGTACAATATTTACAATACATATGTACAATAAAATGCATAAGGACTGAGCCCCAGTGGCAGGTGTAGTAGCTGAGTGCGGGACTGTGGCCCATTGGCTTGGCATTTCAAATCCAGCAGCAGCTCTCCTGGAGCAAGGCTAGAGAGCTCCCATGATCACCAGAGGGCAGTGATACCTTCAAAAAAAATGCATAGGAAACAGAGACCCAGTTACCTCTCAGACATCACCTCACAGAATTGGTTTACTGGGTTTGATAGCTTAAGCTCATACTCTCCTGAAACAGCACAAAACAACCAAACTCACTGCTGTTGAGTCAAAGCTGATTCACAGCGAGTCTCTGTGAGTTTCCAAGACTGTCACTGTTTATGGGAGTAAAGTGCCCAGTCTTTCTTCCAAAGAGCTGCTGCTAGTTTCAAACTGCCAACCACACTGATCACAGCCCAACATGTAACCACTATCCCACCAGAGCCTCCGCCATTACCTCATAGCCTATAAACTTACATTCTACATCCTACCATACTAAGTCCTGGCTGACGATTTAAAAGTGTGTGAGAGACCACCTAAAATGTAACTGCTGGTCTCTTGGTCAGGAGCAAAAAAAAAAAGAAGGAAACCAAAGAGTCAAAAAATAGTCGCCCGAACAAACTACCTACACAAACAGTACAGCTTCAACTTTCTAGAGACTAGAAAACATAGATAGTGCCCAGATACCCATACTAACTGCTCTGCTGATCCGATCAAAGATAGTCTCTGTCTAGATAACCCTAGACAGAATAGGAGAAAGTCGTAGAACAAAACTCTCCTTCTTGTTTTGAAAAGGTCAGAATGACGGAACCAGTAAGAGAATCAAGGAATTCCCAGGACAATTGCCCAAAGATACCTTTTAAATTTCGAACAGAAACTCCTCCTAGAAATCGGCTGTCACTTAAATAGCAAATTAGCTCATAAAAGATCACCCGTATGCGCTGTACTGCATTCCTTTTTGAAATTCCACTATATGACACCAAGTGGTCAACATTTCCCCCTGGAGCATAGCTGAGAAGTTTGAGAGAGAACAGTGGGAGGAGGGAGCTGGATTAGTGGAAACAGAAATATGCAAAATGTGGACACAGGTAGAAAATGCCACCATATGTATAGACATGATTAAATGTGCACCTACTTTGCTATGTAACATTCCACCCCAAAGTCTGTAACATATTTTTAAAGTGAAATACAGATTCTCCCTGAGACTTTTGGCATATGTGCTGGGAAGGGAGCATTCCCCTAGACTTTGGGGAAGTACTGAAGCTCTCCCAATACCTTGACTTTAGCCCACAGTGACTGATTTGAGCCAACTGACCTCAAGAACTGTAAGCTAATGAATATGAGTTCTCATAAACCACCATGTTTGTGGCAAACTGTTAAAGAAGATATGCCAAATACATTGAAAATTACACCACCATCCACCTGTTCCCCCAAACTACTCTTGAATCTCCCAGCTCACGGTCCCTGATGTATCTCTTTCTCAAATTGTAGCTAGCTAGATTGCTTACAGCCTCAAAATGTATTCCCATGCTTCCAGTCTGGTTCACCCATTCAAACAGATCTACTCGCTTCTATTAAGGGGCTATTTCTAAAATATTATCCTGGCCACATCACTATCTTCCTAACTACTTAATGGCTCTGGTCTGCTATATGTGAAGGAAGCTACCTTATCCTGATTTAGGAAACTCTTCCATGTTTCTCCTCGGCTGCCCCCTCCAGCCAGGGCTGGAAGCCCTCCTCTTGCCCACCTGAGCTAACCATTTCTCTCTAAGTTGAAATATGCAACCCCTTGTCTCCATTCAGGGCTACATACTCACTTCTCAAGCTTCATCTACATCTTATGATCCCAACCTGATTTGGTCAACAGCCCCCTTTTCAGAAAACTAAAACCAAAAGCAGTTCCTCAGGGGGCCCCCTGGCAGTGATAGACCTTTGTACTGTATCCCATACACCACGATAAAGTTTAGATATCTGCTTTTGCAGCCCCGCTGGACAGCTCTAGCCCTCCACAGGTGGCATTGCCCACTTTGGAAAAAGGCGAGCCTACATAGCCCTTCTCTCCAACAGGGAGTCTCTGTACCTTTCTATGTGATCAAGACTGCATGCTTCCCTCTGTACCCTGTGCTATGTGCCACTGCTGTTTTTCTTTGACCGTGAAAAGTGCTACCCCTCATTCCAATGCCTTTGAATATGCTTTCCTCATTTGTGCAGTTCTTACTACCTCAGGTGCCTCCTCCTCCTCCTGAAAGTTCTCCAGTAAACTCTTCCACCCTTGTCACCAATTAGTTCATCTGGCCATCCTCTGCACACTCACAGCACACTTTTCTAGCACTAGCAAAGTATTGATCAACTCCAGGTCTTCACTCGCCAAGACCTTTGATTAGATTGCATTCACTCAAACTAAAACGATGTCTTTCATCTGCTCCCTCAATGCCCAGCACAGAGTCTGATACAGAAGAGACTCCAAGCTTGTTGAATTAAGCTCTAGGGGAACTTTATTCATCCACTCAACTATTATATCTCAGGCACTCACTCTCTACATGAATTGTAGACTGGGGATATATGTATAAGATGTTTGCCTTTTGTACAATGACTGTCATTAAGAATTTTACAGTTGCTGAACCCCAGTGGCGTTAAGTGGTTGAGTGCAGGATTGCAGCCTGCGGGTTTGCCAGTTCAAATTCAGCGGCAGCTCTCAGGAGCAGTGCTGGATAGCTCCCATGACCACCAGAGGGCAGTGATGTCCCCCCCCCCAAAAAAAAAGAATTTTACAGTTAGGCATTCTTGAGACTGTAAGTGACCAATAGGCAGTAGGACCTAACTAGGCTTCAAAATATGGGTTCCAGAGACCCAGAGAAAGAATTCATACCTGAAAGAAGTAGAAAGGATTTGGATTAGTGGAAATTTTCTTGGACCGGATCATGGGGTTCTAAAAGAAACTGCCATGATGCTAGAAGCGAAGGGTTCTCACAACTTCGATAAACACCTAATGGCTTGACCTGGATACGAGCATGCCCTTGTTCAAGAAGGCACAGTTGTTTCTCATTCACACAAGTTTCCAAGGGCGCATCAAGTTTCCTAAGTATATGGCGCATACCAGAGAAGGGATCATGTACAGTCCCAGGAAGCAGAAGAAAGCAAAGTAAATCAGACTAAATGAGTCAGTGTCCAAGGGAGGATTTTCATCATTAGGTATTCAGTTCCGAAAAATTTGATGTAATCCAAATCTGGAGGCTAAGTGCTGCCATGAGTAATAAAAAAGTAAGCTACATGTTCCTTCAAGGTCAACTTTTATTCAGGAAATATGTGAAACGACTGTACTCCTTGACCCTCTCAGACAAAGGAAAAGCTAAAGCAAAGCTATACAAATGAAAATAAGGATGAGTCAGGACATTTTATTCCATAAATAACAAAAATGGATGAAGGCTGACTTGTCACTGAGCAACTTATATAAATACAGTCACATAACCCTGATCTTAGTATATAAAGTAGATGATCAAAAGATTTCACTTAAAAGTATTCATTGCTGCCTCTTCACTATTTTAATAGATTTTAAAGGCTGTCTCCATGCCAGACATCCCATTGTAAACCTGCACTGATGAACACTGTGGGCCAAGTTATTTCTTCTGCCAAGAATCAAATGCTTATTACTGAATTTCTCAAAGCAGACTTAGTTAAGAGTTTGACATCTACAAAAAGTTATAAATGCATAATCATTGAAAGGATTTCTTTTCAATTTAACTGCTTATAAGTCATAACTATACCATTAAATAAGTTGCATCATGTTAAAAGCACTTTACAAATTAAAAGCTTATAAAAACTAAACCAAATATTAATGATAAAGGGTACCACATAAAACCATACATAAATGATTAGAGATATGATAGAAAGATCTGGGACTAGAATGAATGGATGAATGAATGAATGAATGAATTAGTTGCCTGGAAATTTACATAGAAAAAATCAATTTAGGATAAAAATCAACAAAGATAAAGTTATTTAGAATAATTATTTTTAATACTTTAGTAACAAAGTCGCAAATAACAATGTTCATCTGAGAAAATACTAACACAGAAGAATGCACACAGGAAGTATTGAATTCTTTAACAACACATAATTATTGGACAATTGCATCTTAATCCTTTTGTACAGTAAAATATGTAGTGCCCGTCTATCTTTTCTGCCGCTGGGCATTAGTGGGAAAGAGGTATCCCACTTTAGTGCATGTTGCCATCTGGTGGAGGCCTGAATAGCTACAAGTCTCTGAACTGTGAACCAGGTGGTGTAGTCACCCACCCACCACCCACACCCATGCTGGGATCTGCATGGTGGGCAGTTCAGAACCACCAGCAGCTCCTCTGGAGGAAGGCTGGGTTTTCTACTCCCACATTTACAGTTGCAAAAACCTGTAAGGATCCTCTATGAGTTGGCATTGACCCCTTGGCAGTGAATGAGCGCCTTTAGGCATCAGTTGTCTTTTCTTCAGCTAACAATAATGAGACTATACACTGCACAGGTTGTTGGGATGATTAAATTAGGCAAACCAGAAAAGTCTTAACACACAACAAACACTCAGCAAATACTACTTACACTTCCTGATGTGGTCAAGATTTGCCTTCTTTTATTTTTTTCATGCTTATCCAGACTATATTTTAAACCCATTAAATTTTACTGTTAGTACTGTTGTTCAAGATTGGGGTCATCCAAATCTAGTCGTGATTTCATCACTTAGACATGGTGACCTTGAACAAATCTCTTAATTAATTTCATCAGCTGTAAAATGGAAACGATGTGTGCACCACCCTTTCTATCCCTGTTGTTCAGGCCTGGTAACTTAATTGATTTTTGTTTTCTTTTTATTTTGTCTTGTTTTACCTTCTTTAACATTCAACACTGTCCATATGTAAACATATTCACATGATGGTAGTGATGACTTCTTCTGATTATAATAATAATGGCTTTGTGATTCAAAATATTATTCAGTGCAAAGGAATACATTGTTAGACCAAACTAAGCATGATTACATGTCCCCACTTGTGGAACAATCACCTATTTCAACGTCATCATAAAAATCTTTTCAATCAGCAAAAAAGAGGAGACAAAACAAAAGGAAAGGAGACAGGAATTAGTACTGAATCCAAATAGATTTTCTTAATTCTCTGTAGTTATTAACTGGGCATTGTTAATGTAAATGACTTTTGTAATTTATTTTTAATGCCTATAAATTATGACACAAATACCAACTCTTTCCTCTAAAGATACTAAAGGACATATTCAGATATATCTCTTAAACAAAGCAGAATATGACAGTATACAAAGAACAAAATTTAATCTACATTTAAATTCCAAAGAAAATGACCAAAAAAAAAACACTCCATTAACTTTTCAAAACTCTACGCTAAGCACACATTAATTTTGAAAAAGATGCAAACAGAATCTTTTAAAGTATATTACGTTCTTGGTTATGTACATGACAACAAACCCATTTTCAGAGAAGTACTATGAAAAATACTGCTTTTCAAAGATGTCAAGATTATGAAAAATGAATCCGATCTTGAGGCAGTGAGATTCAATTCCTAAGGAGATCATTTTCCTTCACTCTTTCATCTCCAAGGGTTTAGCTACCTTCAGAAATTTGGTCCAAAGTTAATAGATCATTGATCTGCTCTTGATTTACAAAGCTCATTTTAATTAAGAGTTTCTGATTAGAGAATTATGTCCTTTGCTAAGTCAGGTCTTGGTAAGCTTGGGATCAAGTATGCTATGAATATAACATGGCCGTACTGATGCACAGCTATGTGCAATGCAGTGTTTTAAAAATTCGAGTGCTTATGATCGGCATCAGCTGCTTTGTTACTAAAGCCACCATGTCCAATTGAAATTATGCTGAAATTAATACAGGAGTAATGTCTTCTTATGTATCCACCAAACTTCAATTTTATAATCACTTTTAGTAGGGCTATATTAATTTGTTTTATTTTTTTTTAAATTCTAAGTCTTCTCCCACTAGCTCTCACAGAACTGATTCACAGTGGTAGGGTAAAGGCATTACACAGCACAAAAAGAGGAAGGAGGTGGGGGGAATCTGCAAGCCATGTTGCAGCTAAAAGTGAAAGTCTTCCCATAAAGTATGAAATCTCCACACACTGAATTTCAAAGATAATTATGTTCATGTTTAGGACAAAATTAAGAGGAAGTTTTTAAATTGTCTAGATATTTGAACTTTTGTTAAAAAAGAAAACAGCAATGGATAGAAAAATAAGGCAATATTTAATTAGTAAATACTTGGCAAGAGAAACAAGTCCAATTTTGGTGGCTTAATGTCTAAAAAAGGACACCATGGTTCTGGTGGACTCCTTTTAATTAAAGGCAATAAGGAAACTCACACCCCAGTTTTTCTGAGAAGAAACAGTCTTTCTCCCCTGAGGATATTTTTATTTCACTTTTGACATCTGAAACCAAAAAGACTGTTGGTCTAGAACTGCTTCTAACATTTGACGTTCCCAGGCATAAGCAGAAGTATTACAGTTTGCTTTTCCCTTTCATCCCCCCACAGTGGGAGACAGTTCCCAGTTTCCTGCACCCACAGTCCCTTGAATGATAAGCAGAAGAAATTTTATAAAAGGTTATTCATCGTGAGTTCTAGAATTAGGTATTGGGAAGAGGATCAGATTCAAGACATCACAATAGGTCAGGAGACTGGAGAGGACTTCATTGTAGATGGATGCATTCAGCCCTTTTGACACTTCCTCTCTCTCTCTCTCTCACTGCTTCTTCCTCCCTGCCCAGTGCCTACATCCCATTTTCCTCACATCTATATTAATTTGAATTATTATTTTTAATAATTAATTATAATTAATTTAATTCTTTAAAAGTAGAAATGAGTACAAGCCCAAATAAAATGATCTAAAAAGAAAAAATTAGATACAGAAGGAAATAGGTGAAAGAGAGAAACAATACCCAGTTCTTCATTTTTCAATCTTGGCCAAATAAATAAACTCCTCATACAAAGGACTTCTCTCATGATTGTTATATAAAGCCCTAAATAAACTCAGAATAGCTATAGCTAAACTGTAAATTTGACATTCACACACCTTATTACTGAAAGACCACAAAGAATGGACCGTGCTATGTACTTCGATAATGTAAATCAAAGCAGACTCTAGCTTGTAAAAACGCTAATTGAGAAATCATCTCATTAAAAATACCCTACATCTACGTCTTATATGGTATAATGCTCATGTTGAGATTAAATTTGCAAACGTATCATAACTAACCTGAACTCCATCAGTGCAGTGTTGTAAGTGAAGATAAATCCCCGGGATTATTTCTTTTCTTCTCTTGCTACTTTTTCTGTAGCCATACCGTTGTTGGGGTTAAAAAAAAAATGCAGAAACTCGCATTCCTTTCTATGGAGCAATAACGCAGTGAATGTTCTTCAGAAACATGAGACAAAAAGAGAAGTCATCTTTCAAATATTTTTATATTTAAAGCAACTTTTCAGACTTAAGATCACTGATGATGATAACCTTCAAGTCACCTTCAAGGAAAGAGCTAAGTGAACCTACCACAAAATAAAATATTTTGCTAAATGTTGAATAGAAGTGAGCATGTTTTAAGTCATCGGTACTTGGAACTTTTTCTCCTTAGTAAAGTGATAGTTCTATGTTCTCTGCATCGTTCTGTGGTAGCCTGACTAGGCAATAATACTTCATGACATGGATGTGTACTTTTAAGCTGTAGGCAATAGGTTTAGGCTGAGTAGGGAGTCGTTATTTTATCTGTATGCAATGCTTACCTCTTCTGTAATCAATTGGAAGCTCACTCATTTCTCAGAAAGTTTAGATACAAGGCAAAACCGGCTCATTATGAAGTTGGAACATGTGTTTCCTTGTAAATGTCTCACTGCAGAATCATACTCATCATTTTCAAAGCCCTGAAGAAAAAACCCTTAGCAGAAGATTGCCGGCGAACTATATGTTCTCATTGCAGACTTTCTGTGCACGTGCAACATGAAACTGGCAAGAGTTTTCTCTATTTCAATAAAAGCAGTTCATCATCATAAGTAAGATATCATAACTTGTCATTTTCTTTTCACACATGGTTTCTCAGTGCCTAATCAGTACAGTATCTGGCCCTCACTAGAGGATGTTTTGCAGAATCCAACAATGGGCAGTCCTTTGCTAAAGGCGGGGCTTTTTTCTTTCTCTCTTCCTTTATTTATTCATCAAAAATCAGAAAGTCCAGCTTTTCTACCGTCTTCATCAATCAGTCCCCTCACTATCAACTGTCTCTCCCTGCATTTGGAGACCAGTGCTCTCCTTCCCTGGAAGGTAACAGCACATGGAAACATCCTCCCTTCGCCCACACACCCTGCAATGCTGCAATTTCATGTTCAGGAACCAGACTTCGCTCCCTGCATTAACCCCTTCTGTTTTCAAATGCCAAGAAAGTCCTCTCACTAGAAAGGCAAGGTTTCTGGACTGACTCACTAGTCCTTCCCATGAAACAGTAGCTGTAGAAAGGCTGTCGTGAAAAGAAGTGATTTAACTCACAGGATTTAACTCACAGGCTACTTTTCCTATGCAGTGGCTGCTTCTGGGCAGCAGCATTTCACAAGAGCCTGTTCCTCCCCCCCCCCCCCCCCCCAACTCAGTCCCGCATTCTGTTCTTGACTTTTCTTGCAGTATCCTAAAGGGTTTTTCTAGCCTGAATTACTCTCAAAGCACAATCTAAAATAAGCTGGGACTGGGCTCGAAAGCAGGAAGTCTGTGTAGATGCTCTGTTTGAGCAAACATATTTAAAGATACCTGATTCCAGCTCAGCCCTTCAAATCTAAATGAGAGAATATATTACATTTCCGAGGAAGGGCAACTATCTGGTCTGAGTCGTTTGCCTTGCGATGTCTTTCGGGCAACTTATTAATTCAGACACCACTCCAACCATTGCAGTTAAATATAGGAAATGCTGAGATGAATGATAAGAAGGCAATTATTCGTGATCCAACGTATTCCTTTGGTTCTATCATCCCAGCCGACTTCAAGTTCGCTTTCCTGAGGAATATTTGACCTTCAAACATCAGATCCTGTCTGTTTGATTCCCTGGGCTCAACATATATGAGAAAATTCAAATTGAGCGCTAAGCACATTTTTTCTGTTGATTGTAATGAATTTCGGCTGTTTTCAAAATCTGCAACCTCTTCACTGCGCCAACTCTGCATTGCAGAGAACTCTCAGACTGCTATCCCAGCGCGATTCCTGCAAACAAAAAACATTACTACAAACAGGCTTAAAAAGTGACTAAAGAGGAAAGGAGGAAATCCCGCTACCCAGCAGACAAAGCAGGGTGACAAGCCCCGGGGCAGCAGAATCTCCCGGCATTCCGGTCGGGGCGCTGTCCTTGGTGCTACCGGCGCCACCGCGAGTACAAGCCTCTTACCTTCTGCCCCTGCGGAGCTTCGGGCGTCCGCCAAACGTTAAGCAGAACGCAACCCCTGATCCCACTTTTAACACAGATAACTACCCCAGTTACCTTCTTTGTCCTCCTGCCCAAGCTTCCCGGCTTCCCAGCCCTCCGTGCCGGCCCTCCCCCTCCTCTTTCTAGGCCCAACTCCTCTGCGCTCGTCTCCTGCGGTCCGGACTGGGGGAAGGGAAGGAGGCCTGGGGCGGGGAGAATTGGGGGGAAAGGGATAGAAAGACGGAAGGGGGAGGGGATCCAAGAAGAAGGGGGCCAGAAACAGGTATGCAGAGAAAGGCTCCAGGAGAAGGCATTGAGTGAATCTGAGAAAGGTTCCAAGTGGGAGGGTAAGAAGCGCCTAAAGCTGCCGAGGAGGGGGAGAGCTCATGGAGCACAGGAGATGGGGAAAGAGAGAGAGAAAGTAGTGGAGAAAGTGTACGGGAGTGCCGCTGACAGAGAAAAAGAAAAGAAAAGCCGGAGACTAGGGGGTCCGGAGCAGGACAGCCCGACCGACCGTCCAGACAAAGAAAGGGCGTTGGTGGACGCTCACACCTAGAGTGGAAAACACGCTGTCTGAGAGCGAATGGGGCCCCGGGAGAGAGAGGCTGCGGGGCCACAAGTGATGTGGGACTGAAAGGGGGTGCCCGGCCGCAGAGTCTGGGGCCCACGGAGCTGAATCACTGCGAAGCCTGGGTCCCCCACCCCCACCCCCTATCCCGGAGTGCCGGCAGTCTCCGCCCCCTCGGCCGCCGCCTCCACGGGGCGGGGCCCTGGCCCGGGACCAGGCGCCTCGGCTATAAAGGGGCTGCGGCGGGGCCCGCAGAGCGCTGTGACAGCCACACACCCCAAAGGCCTCCGAGATGAGCTACACGTTGGACTCGCTGGGCAACCCGTCCGCCTACCGGCGGGTCACCGAGACCCGCTCGAGCTTCAGCCGCGTGAGCGGTTCCCCGTCCAGCGGCTTCCGTTCTCAGTCATGGTCCCGCGGCTCGCCCAGCACCGTGTCCTCGTCGTACAAGCGCAGCGCGCTCGCCCCGCGCCTCGCCTACAGCTCCGCCATGCTCAGCTCGGCCGAGAGCAGCCTGGACTTCAGCCAGTCCTCGTCCCTGCTCAACGGCGGCTCGGGACCCAGCGGCGACTTCAAGCTGGCCCGCTCCAATGAGAAGGAGCAGTTGCAGGGGCTGAACGACCGCTTCGCCGGCTACATCGAGAAGGTGCACTACCTGGAACAGCAGAACAAGGAGATCGAGGCGGAGATCCAGGCGCTGCGGCAGAAGCAAGCCTCGCACGCCCAGCTGGGCGACGCCTACGACCAGGAGATCCGCGAGCTGCGAGCCACCCTGGAGATGGTGAACCACGAGAAGGCGCAGGTGCAGCTGGACTCCGACCACCTGGAGGAGGACATCCACCGGCTGAAGGAGCGCTTCGAGGAGGAGGCGCGGCTGCGCGACGACACGGAGGCGGCCATCCGCGCCCTGCGCAAAGACATCGAGGAGTCGTCGCTGGTCAAGGTAGAGCTGGACAAGAAGGTGCAGTCGTTGCAGGACGAGGTCGCCTTCCTGCGCAGCAACCACGAGGAGGAGGTGGCCGACCTGCTGGCCCAGATCCAGGCGTCGCACATCACCGTGGAGCGCAAAGACTACCTGAAGACGGACATCTCGTCGGCGCTGAAAGAGATCCGCTCGCAGCTCGAATGCCACTCGGACCAGAACATGCACCAGGCGGAAGAGTGGTTTAAGTGCCGCTACGCGAAGCTCACCGAGGCGGCCGAGCAGAACAAGGAGGCCATCCGCTCGGCCAAAGAAGAGATCGCTGAATACCGCCGTCAGCTCCAGTCCAAGAGCATCGAGCTCGAGTCAGTGCGCGGCACCAAGGAGTCCCTGGAGAGGCAGCTGAGCGACATCGAGGAGCGCCACAACCACGACCTCAGCAGCTACCAGGTAGGAAACGGCGGCTGCGTGGCCAGACTGCGCCAGCGCCAGCGCCGCGCGTCCCCGAGGCTCGCGCGCGCGCCCCGAAGCCCTCTCCGCCGCGCACCCTGGTGGCGGCCGGCCAGTACTCCCGCGCGCCGCAGACCCTCCCCAGTGCCTGCAATGTGTTCCCCGCCTTCCCGATTCCGTCCGCCACCCTCCCCCTGGCACTTAGGGTCACAGTTGGCTTTGCGTCCCGACTTTTTGCCCAAACTTAATTCCCAGTTTTGCGCCCTTGCGCTTCAGGTTGCTGATAAGGCAGAGACTTTAGCTGTTTGTGCCAAATAAAGGACGTGCAATTCAGGCTGCAGCGGATAGCATCTCAGAGGCGTGGGCCAAGCCAGTCGTGGGATTCCCCAGTGCACCTTTGCTCCGTGAGGGCTTATTCTGGGTCTCCCCGGTGAGGTGCTCAAGAAATATCGTTATTGATCTCGTTGTGCTGGTCCCTTAGATTGACTTAATGTGTTTCTTTATAAATGTACGGGAATGAGATCCCAGAGATGTGCCGTCCTGGAAGGAGGGCAGGGGGGAGGGGGCGACAGGGTCAGCAAATGATCTGTGACAAGAGTGGCTAATGGAGATGGCTCCTTATGTCTGTTTCAGGACACCATTCAGCAATTGGAAAATGAGCTTCGGGGCACAAAGTGGGAAATGGCTCGTCATTTGCGGGAATACCAGGATCTCCTCAATGTCAAGATGGCTCTGGATATCGAGATCGCCGCGTACAGGTATGTGTGCTCCCTGCGGACACAGGAGGACTCCCGCACTGCGGAGGCTTTGGGGACAGAGAACCGTCAGCTGGTTCCTTCCAGCTGGCACTGGGCCGCAGTCTTGCACCGGTGTCTGGTCTTCTTCTTTAATTAATTTCTTTTTTAAATCCAAAGACTCAGAAATGTGACTGTAACACTTTTTACACAGCTTTTTTTTTTTTTAATGAACATCAGTTGAAATAAAGTGTGGTGGACTACGGGTGAGGAAAGGGCTGCTTAATATCAGTGCTGGTATTTAAATTCTTGCGTTTGACCGAGAATGTTTCCCACCTATCTGAATCAAAAACGCTTTTCTAGTTTCCCTGATTTCATCTGGTGCTTCCAGCCTCTCCAATTATTATTATGTCAAGGACAAGGTCGGGGACACCCTAGTTCTCTGCTTCCCTTTTATAGTTTACTATTGCCATCGTCTGGCTGAGAATAGATACCAACTGATCAAACGCAATCAATATAGGTCTATTTCTTTTTGTAGCTTTAGAAATAATCTGGATATGATAGACTACAAGAATAAATGATATACCTAGAATGTGTCAGAGAAGTGCATGTGTTTAGAGAGGGGGTGAAGAGAGGCAAGATTATATACATCTACTAATTGATCTGACCTTTCTGATGATTTATATTGTAAGAAGATGATGCTTGATTAAGCAATTTTTGCACTGCCAATAAGGTAATTACAACACTACAGAGTAAATTGCACTCAGAGATCTCTTAACTCTCGAAAGCTGAATAATTATGTTAAACAGATAGGTTATAATTACAATCACAGACCAATTTATAACTTGGCATATCCATAATAATCCCAAGCTAGAAGATGATGTAGTGTTTAAATGTTGGAGTCTCCTTAATATCTTTGTATACATTTTCAGCAGTTACATTTGCTTAAAAAAACATTTCTCCATATATCCTGGAAGTCCAAATGTTTAAGGAGGTGACTAAGCCTGCCTAGTCACAAGGGCACATTAAACCATTTTTATATGGCACCAACTGGAGCACTGCAGTGCTGGGACTCGGGGACAAGGCGTGGTTAGTTATTGCAGTAGGCAGTTGGATAACAATCTGTTCCTGCCCCTGGGTGTGACACAATAGACCCATGAAAGGACAACAGATGTCACACTGGCTCAAGATAATCTTTTATTGGGCTGATTCCTTTTATTCAAAGGTGCCTCCTGGCCCAGCCTATCATGAAGCTCAGAAGTCCCATTGAAATTTTAATTATGCCTGTCTCCTTTGTTTCCCCAGAAAGCTTCTGGAGGGTGAAGAGACCAGATTTAGCACATTTTCTGGAAGCATCACTGGGCCTCTGTATACACACCGACAGCCCTCAGTCACCATATCTAGCAAGATTCAGAAAACGAAGGTAGAAGCCCCCAAGCTAAAGGTCCAACACAAATTTGTTGAAGAGATCATAGAGGAAACCAAAGTCGAAGATGAGAAGTCAGAAATGGAAGATGCCCTGACCGCCATTGCAGAGGAACTTGCGGTGTCCATGAAAGAAGACAAGGGAGAAGAGGAGGAGGCGGCAGAGGAAGAGGAACAAGAAGCCGAAGAAGAAGTTGTAGCTGCCAAAAAGTCTCCAGTGAAAGCGACCGCACCCGAAATCAAAGGTGAGGAGGAAGGTAAAAAGGAGGAGGAGGGGGAAGACCAAGAGGAGGAAGAGGAAGAGGAGGAGGAAGAGGGTGCAAAGTCAGACCAAGCCGAAGAAGGAGGATCTGAAAAGGAAGGGTCCAGCGAAAAGGAAGAAGGTGAACAGGAAGAAGAAGGCGAAACCGAGGCTGAAGGTGAGGTGGAGGAAGAGGAAGTGAAAGAGGAAAAGAAAACGGAGAAAAAGAGTGAAGAAGTGGCCACCAAGGAGAAGCTAGTGCCAGAAGCCAAGGTGGAAAAGGCAGAGAAAGCCAAGTCTCCGGTGGCCAAATCCCCCGTGGAAGAGGTGAAACCAAAAGCCGAAGCCGCAGCTGGGAAGGCGGAGCAGAAAGAGGAAGAAATGAAGGTGAAGGAAGAAAAGAAAGAAGCAAAGGAGCCACCCAAAGACGAGAAGGTGGAGAAAAAGGTAGAGAAGCCGAAAGAGGTGCCCGAGAAGAAGAAAGCCGAGTCCCCGGTAAAGGAGGCCCCAGTAAAGGAGGCCGTGGTGGAGGAGGTGGTCACCGTCACCAAAACCGTCAAGGTGAGCTTGGAGAAAGAGGCCAAAGAGGAAGAGAAGCCACAGGCCAAGGAGAAGGGGAAGACAGAAGAGGAGGGGGGGAGCGAGGAGGAGGGGAGTGACCAGGGCTCCAAGGAATCCACCAAGGAAGACATAGCGGTCAATGGGGAGGTGGAAGGTAAGGACGAGGAGGGAACGAAGGAGAAGGGCAGTGAGGGAGAAGAAGAGAAAGGGGTGGTCACGAACGGGTTAGACGTGAGCCCAGCTGAGGAGAAGAAAGGGGGTGATAAGAGTGAGGAGAAAGTCATGGTGACCAAGAAGGTGGAAACGATCACCAGTGAGGGAGGAGATGGTGCTACCAAATACATCACCAAGTCTGTCACGGTCACTCAAAAGGTGGAGGAGCATGAGGAAACCTTTGAGGAGAAGCTGGTGTCTTCTAAAAAGGTCGAGAAAGTCACTTCACATGCCATAGTCAAGGAGGTCACCCAGAGTGACTAAGATGGGAGTCCCACCGCAAAAGGTTAAGCCATATGACAATTTCCAAATGCATGTGATTGACAGCTTCAAAGCAGAACGGGTTCTCCCATGGGGGCTCCAGACGTTGTATTTTCCTTTGTGCAATATGAGGGACCTGCATGCAAGCTCAGGGTGCTCCCTCCTCAGTCTTTGGGGGCTTCAAATGCATGATATTGTACGTACCTGGGGAATTTGCCAATTTCCTAAGCTGTTGGAAGGGGGGCACTCAGGGGGGAGGGGGATGTCTTGAGATGTATTATGCAAAGAACCAACTGAGCCAAAAATAATAAGTGAAACACAGAACTCTCTTAGCCTTAAGAAAGCTATATATGAATAATTATGTTTACCTCACTGGTGCATTTAAAATGGACTTTGTTCATGGGAGAACCTCGTTGACATGCACAGTTCGCAACAATTTGACGATCGATGTCATAGCAGTACATGCTCAATAAAGGTCATATTGGAAACATAATCACTGGCGTGGTGTCGATGTCCTTGCAAAGTAAAGCCTCTTTTACTTCACACCCATCTGTGCCTGGGGTAAATGATTGGGTCACAGGATTATAAGTGACCCACACTTTTATCACTATCTCACCCAAAGTGAGACTTGGAGGAAAATAATTGTTGGAAACATTTTCAGGTGTCAAAACATTTAGTCCAAACTTCATTCCAAACTTAAACATTACACCTTTACCAGATGGGGGGAAATCAAAAAAGACAACACCGTGAGTGTAATGGAAGTTTTCAGTTTCCTGGTGTTTCATTTCCAACGTGGAACTCCAAGAGCTTCCCAACAAGAAGAGGCAGTAAAGGAGCCATAACTTGCCCTTTGAAGGTGAGACACAGGTAACGGCACTCAGGGGCCCCACTGTGTGTCCAGCAGAAAACTGGCTGACATCATGCACATACCTAACAGGAAAAATCTAGGCTCCATTGTGTCGTTCTTGCTCACCCCACCCCCAAAAATTAGTTTCATTGATTTTTCATTTGTATCAATAGAGAATTGTACCTCTAGTGTTTTGTTAACTGAAGGAAAATGCCAAATATAGATAAAAATAACCTGGTTGGAAAGAGAAAACAGACATTGTCTGTCATAGGCAAAATATATTTTTAGATGAGAAGACCTGGTCTTGTCCCAGGATATCTCTTAGATCCTTATGACCAAAAATGTATTAATATATTTATCCATATATTTATTTTTATTCATGGTATCAGGCCAAGGCTATAATTCTCAATATTTTAAAAAACATTTGGGATATTCCAATTTTAAATTCTAAATGTACCCAAACATTTTGGTTAATGGTAATTTTTGTGATAATGTTTGCCAACCACTAGTCGTTCACTGGTCCTCAAAAAGTTTGCTATATGGCCTTGTAAGTATAGGGTCACTTGTATAAATACTAAAATAGTTTTCTTTAAAATATTCATGCTTTATTTTAAATTCTTATCTTTTATCTGGAGCCACAAAATCCACATCTAAAATGAAACAGGATTGTGTAAGTAAAATAAGTCAAATCTTATTCAGGCTATGTACATGAAGTCTTCCAAGACAAGAGAGGATAACTCCTGCAATGGAAAGACAAGCCGAGGGAGCATATGTTGGGAAGCACAGAGTCAGACAATCTGACACCGGTTGTCTTTTCAAGTGTGGAGCTGATAGAACTGAAAAGTTTGTACCACTCGAGTGGAATTTTAGGAACACAGCACACACTTGCTGACATGTGACCAGTCAAAATAAGATGTACCTTGACTGACAATCTTCCACCAAGATTGACTCCAATGACAGATAAGCAAATCCTGAAAGAAAAATAAAGTAGTTATAAGACATAGGATTAAGGTTAAACTGATATACAGGTTGAATTTTAAAGGGTATATTAAATATGTAACTGTATTAGTCCGAGTAGACTAGAAGAACAAATTTCATAGACATGCATATGGATATAAGGAAAGGGTTTATATACAAAAGGAATGTGACACTAAGAAGGCATCCCAATCCGGTACAGTACAAAGTCATAAGTCCGATATTAACCCTTATGCCCGAAATCAGTCTACAAAGTCCTTCAGACTCACGAAGTCACAGGTCAGTGGGTGCAGAATTCTGGTGCTGGCAGGGATCTCCCCATGGCTCCTCGCTTCCAGGGCTCAGGGTCCATCAACAGCATGCCGCTCCAGCGGTCTGGTTCCATCAGGGCAAAGCCATGTGGTCTCTCCACCGGCTCTTCCAGCTTCTCAGACGCTGCCATCTTGTCTTTTCCATGACTCATCGCCTCTCAGACTAACTCCCAACAACTGGGAAAGATAGCTTCTCATCTTCATGAAGGGAATATTGCGAGATTTCCCAGAAGTCTCAGGAGAAAGCCGTGCCCACATAGAGGCCTCATTGGCTACTCAATGGCTATCTCCGGATTAACAGACTAAACTCCACCCCTACATTTCAATCATAAAATTAACATACACATGACTGCCTAATATAAAACCACTAATATAAAAGCATTTATCTGTTTTTCATCTCTTGACACCTCAAACCATCTCATTTGCTAGCACGGGTCCTTGAAACACAGCTTAGAGATATGTGTGTGTGTTTGTGTTATCATTTAAAAGTGACAAGACCAATCAGCTCGCCTATAGATCAACTATGTCCCTTCATTTTCTAATCAGCACTATAGTTTCCTTTGTGGAACAAAAGAATTCTAACAATACTTCCATGTACTTAGGAAATGGATTCACTATTTGTCTTCTTTAAGAATAATATAAAAACAAACTTTAATAAGCCACGCCAACATTTCCAAATATATCAAATTGTCTGATTCATTTATCAAATCAGTCAATATTTAGGGCAAGAGTCTGGGGACACAATGTCTTCTAGAATATACTCATTCTGTTTTCATTGTCAATTGTTACACTATTTATTTGTTTCAAGAGAAGAGAGACAGAAATTCAAGTTTCTAAATGTGTACAGTTTTGAGAAGCCTACATTATAATAAGTACAAATCTCCACATAGATAGGAAAGGAGAATTCTGTTCTCTGACTCCATCAATCTTTGGCTATAACTACCATTAAACCAAGCAACAGAAAAGCAAAACCAAAAACCTCAACCCAATTTGCCAGAAGCCATTCGAAAGACCCGATGGGGCACTTTGTATTGCTTACCACCAAGTTAGTGGTGCGAAACCATCCCCTGCCCCATTGTAGGAAGATGAGGCTTTCCATGCCCTCAAAGATGTACAGCCTCAGAAACCCACAGGTCAGTTTTCCTCTGCCCTATCGAGTCACTCTCAATCCAAATTGGCAGTGAGTTTGGTTTTTCAGAGGGAAGACAAGAACTGCCCCACGTGGTTTCCAGGACTGTCATCTGTAAGGGAGCCGATTGCCCCAACGATTGCCCACAAAGTATCCAGAGGATCCAACAGCTGACCTTGTAGTCAGTGTCCAGAGCTTAACCCACTGCAACACCAAGGATCCTCAATTTATTCCCCATTTTCAGACATACAGAAACTGAGACAAAGAAAGTTTAAGGAAACTTTCTCTAGCTAGAATAGCAAATAGATGCTACAACTTGGAGTGAATACAGGTAATTTGGCTCTAGAACAGGTACCTGAACCCTGAGATCATAATGCCCTGGAGATGCTTTCAACCTGGCCATCTCCATTAAAAGGAAGCTGAAGGGTGGTGATTTCTTTTCAGACTGAGAGAAAAAGAATAAAATCATGTTACTTGTCTTTCATTTGATATATGTACACACACCCCACGTTTGAATAATTGAATGGGATACTCATTTATATCTGTGACACCATGTTTATATCACAAAGGGAAGAATAAAACACAAGTACAAAAAAAGTATTCTTTCTACCACAACAGCTTGCAATTGACAAAATATGGCAAGCACTTTTCTCATAGGAACTTTAATATTCAACAAAAGAAGTGTTATTTCTGGCACATTTCCTCTATTGCCATCAGAGCAGACACAGGAATTAAAACATGAGAATATTCGTTGCCACAATAAACAGGCTGGTTGTTCCAGTTTGGAGCAGTCAAGCAAGTCCTTTTCCCTAGGGGTTGATAAAAGTAACTTAAATTATTTTCATATGAGTTATTTTATTGGTCCTTCAAAAACTTCTTTCACTTCTATGGATCTTCTATCCATAAAAGTGTAGAGTTTAAGGGAAAGCATTGTATTTGAGTTCGAACTCGAGGTCTATGGCATCATAAATATGTGTCTTGGGAGCATTTCATAGTGTTCTAAGATTTCATTTCCTTATCTATAACATAGAGTTGCTCACATACTCTTCAAAGAGAAAATTAAAATGCTGAGTAATTTGCTGAGAAAATTAAATGGCTGAAAATGCCTTGCACTTTAACAGTCACATAACAGCCAACCAAATGCCATTTCCTGGAGGTACTACATTTTACATTGGACCAAACAGACTTTATTAATTTGAAGATAAAAAGTCAATTTGACCATCAATATCTTATTTGGGCTATTTTCTCACTTGGTTTTTTAAAAATCATTTTACTGGGGACTCACACAGCTCTTATCACCATCCAAACATCCATCTATTGAATCAAGCACATATGTTGCCATCATCATTTCCAAGACATTTTCTTTGTACTTGAGTCTTTGGTATCAGCTCTTTATTTTTCCTCTCCCTCCTGCACCTTTCTTCCTCAGGAACCTCATGAATAATTTCTAAATTTTTTTCAAGTCTTACATTGCCCAATGTCTGTCTTCACCCACTTTTCTGATGTCCATTCCGCAGGGAGGGGATTATATACAGATCATTGTAATTGATTCCCCGTTACTCTCCCCCACCTTCCCCTTAACCTTCTGGAATCACTACTCTCATTATTAGTCCTTCGGGGTTTACAGTTCCTAGATTACCTGTCTTTCCAGCTTTTATCTGTACCAGTGTACATCCTCTGATTTGGTCACATTTGTAAGGTAGAATTGGGGTCATGGTAGCAAATTACTTAAAGCAATACTGAGAGGGAGAGTCAGAGAGAGAAGATTTTTACAAGATTTCTGAAGAAAACATTAAATCCCCAAGTCCGTATTGATTATTCTCAATGTCATACGACAAGACGCTGGGAGTTATGTTTGCCTCCTTATTTGTGACATTTTGAAAGGTTGTCTCATGATATCTTCAAAAAGGTATCAACGTTAGATAATTCTGTCTTTAGTCAAAAATTGTTTTACCTTTAAAAACTCACTCACATTAAGTCTATGACCAATGTGCATGAGATGCAGTCTCCACATCCTTGCATTCTGGCAATTTGTAGTCCAGGCAGACTAGAGAAACAAAACCAGGGAGACGCATGTGTGCATAAGAAAGAGCTTGATCTACAAGCACAATTGAATATTGAGAAAACACCCTAGCCCAGTCCAGATCAAGTCCATAAGTCCGATATTAGCCCATATGTCAGATACCAAATCTATAAAATTCTCTTCAGACTCATGAAACACTTGCAATGACTTCAGAATGTAAGATGACCACAAGCCAGTGAGTGGGATTGTAAGCATTTCAGCAGTGGCAGGGATCTCTACATAGCTTCCTCGGCACTCAGGTCTCTGGGTAGAGCAGCGTAGGTCCACATGGCTTCTTCTCAGGGATGTCTCACAGGGAGTCAGCAGAGAGAGAAAGAGTGGGTCTCCTGCCTCTAAGGACTAATACAGGAGTTCCCAGAATCCTCAGGAGAAGGCCATACCCACAGAGACGCCTCATTAGCTATATCCTCATTGACAGGCTAGACTCCACCCCTACACGCTTAGATCTCAAATTGACACCAGAATATGTAACTAACACTGGCAGTCTATGGTATATTTAACATTTTTCGTCAACACCAAAATTAAAAGTAAGTAATGCCGACTCACGATGATCCAATAAGCAGGGTACAACTGCTCCCTGTGGGTTTCTGAGACTATAAATTTTTATGGGAGTAGAAAGCCTCATCTTTCTCCCTAGGAGCAACTGGTAGTTTCGAACTGCTGATATCACACTTAGCAATGTAATATGCAACCACTATGCCATAACTTTTAAATTTATTCTTAACAATAGTAGTTCAAATGCAACTACCTATTAACAGATATGCCAAGCTAGTGAAGTGCTGCTAGTCTCTCTTTCTCTCCACATATAAAATTTTCTCTCTGTGTATATATCTACATATATGTGTATATTATGCATATGTAAATCAAACATCTAATGCCCCTTACAAGCAAGGATGTAGAGACGGCATCTTATGTATTTTGGCAATGTCTTTAGAAGGTAATCAGTCTGTCTCTCTCTCTCTCTCTCTCTCTCTCTCTCTCTCTTTCTACACACACACACACACACACACACACACACACATACACACACACAACACATACACGCCTTCCAGAACACATGGAATTCATCAGCTTGCTGAGGTCAAAGCATTGCTTAGCATTAGTGATGCCAACTATTGTGATCCTAACTTCATTGACACATCAGTGGTAATATTATAGTCTTCTTCCAACAGTGTGGACTTAAGTTACACTTTTCTTGTATGTTGAACTTGATAGTCTTCTTTCTCTTGGCTCACCTTTGAGGTTTATCCCACCTTACTTAGAACACTTGATTTCTCTTATTCTAAAGGGGGATGGGTTTCATGGAGGGCAACATTCTTATAAACTTGCTGCAAATCCTCAATTACTTGGGAAGAAATTCCCTTGAGTTTTTGTTTAAAACTTCATATTTTGGCTAAAAGTGGTGGATTTTTTTTAGCCTCCTCTATGTTTTAAAAAGTATCCTTTTTAAAGGAATCCTAACAAGATTAAGACAACTGTATTTCTGAGAGAACTCATGTGTTGCCAGTCAGTGATCTCAGAGGCATATTAAACACATTTGTTTGGAATAAAGGAAGGCATGCATGCACTGGAACCCTGTTAACAATATTTTTTACTCACTTTTCTATTCATTCTGGCTGAAAGCAAATTTTTGGAATCTATGTGAAAAACCCATGCCTTTTGCTCTATATACTTTTTCTATGTCTATGTTAACTTTTCAACATTAAAAAGGATGAATTTTCCACCCTTAGATTAAACCTTCTAGCTGTTGGGCTTAACCTACCCTAACCAGAACCATGACACATTGCAAAAAGCAGAGGAAATATAAAAATAGCCAAGATTCGTACATTGGTCTTAAGTTGCCAAATGCTGGCCAACCTTGAAAGCAAGATATCCAAATCAAAACTTAGCTTCTTACTGAGCACTTTAGGATGAACATCCCCCTCTTTGAAAGGTAAAAGGAGACCCTGTGATTTAGTGTACTCATTGGGTTGCTAACTTCGAGGTCACTAGCTGGAAATCACCAGCTACTCTTCTGGAGCAAGACAAGATTTTCTACTCCTGTAAAGAGCTAAAGTCTCAGAAACTCCAAGGGAAGTTCTGCTGGGTCCAGCAGGGTTGCAGTGAGTCAGCATTCATGCCTGGGAATTATGGTGCTGATGAAGAATATGAAATATGCTATCGACTCTCAGGAGAATGAAAAATCTGTGTTGGAAGAAATACAAGCTGCTTCTTAGAATCTAGGGTGTACAGACTGCATCTCATGTACTTTGTCATCAGAAGGGACAGCTTCTGGAGACATGGTGCTTGGTTAAAAAAAAAAGTCAGTGGAAACAAAAAGAAGACCCTTAAGGAGATGGACTGCAGCAGGGACTGCAAGCATGGCAGTGATGCGGAGGTTGGCACGGGGTTGGGCAATGTTCGGTTGTGTGTGCCTTAGGGTCACCAGGAGTTCAAATAAGCATAACACAACCTACCAGCATGCACGGGATTAGAAAGTAGTCCCACGGGGGTCCAGGCAATGAACATGCTCCTCTGCTAGCCCTACGGTTGAGAATTCCTGCTCACGCAGGCCATCCTTGGAAGAAAGGTCTGTCAATCCAAAAACATTGACATGGTGAAGCAGAGTTGATTCCACTGTATTGGAGGGTCATTATGAAGAGGGGTCTTCATAAAGTTCACAGATGTCAGAGTTAAAAAAAATGGCATTTCCCCATGAGTGTCTGGGGGCTCCCTCATAGAATTATTTGATTTTTTTTTAAATAACTTCAAATTTTATGTTTAACCCCTAGTTTTGGAGATGTTTGAGCATAAGGACTAGAATCTAAGCAGTTCTTATATCAATAACCCGTGCCTTTTGCTCTTTTTACGTTTTCTATGTCTATGCTGACTGTTCAATATTGAAAAGGATGGATTTTTCTCCCTTAGATTAAATCTTCTAGCTATTGGGCTTAACCTACCCTAAACAGTTCTTGTTACCCATTTTGATAGTTAGGTGCTTGTCAACTTGTCTATAGTTTGGCAGTTAAAACCTTATAATCCCACATGATATGGCACAGGCAATATAATCACTTCCACCGTGGTGTCTGCTAAGAGCAACCCATCTGTTGTCTGAAGATTAGCATGCGATGTCACACCCTTAACTCACTCATTGTCCCATTTCAATCAATTGAAAGAACATTTCTCATGGCATGTGACCGACTTCCAGTATGAATGCTCACTATGGAAAAGCTTGCTTTCTTTTTGCTGGGTTGAGTTCCTACATCTGAATCAGAAGATGGTTCTTTCAATCAGTGACCGTGCATTCCTTCATCTCATCAGCCTTCAGAGCTCCTCCAGACAAGAGAACCAAGTCTCTAGGCTTCTGTCTGACCTGCAGTCTTGGAATCATGGACATTTCTACCACTGCATGATCTATTTTCTTGAGACACATTTCTTTCTACATCTGTGTATACAGAGAGGAGCCCTGGAGATGTAGTGAGCTACAAATCGAACTGCTAACCACAAGATAAGCAGGTTGAACCTACGAGTTGCTTCTGAAGAGAAAAGGAGGTTCTCTACTCTCATAAAGATGTACAGATTTGGGACCCGTCACCACCAACCAAGCCCAGGACAGTTTCACCCTGTGCTATAGGGTGGATGTGAATTAGAATCAATTCAATGGCAGTGAGTTTTGGCTTGACATACATGTATAAGATTCCCTGGGTTTGCTTCCTCTAGAGAATCAGTGTATGGCACCAATATTTTTTTATTTATGGAGTAATTCATTGGCCTTCAAAGAGTATTACTTTAAAGCTAATTGCCAGATAAATGGCAAAAGTATCACCCTCAACAATCAGCTCCCCAGGCTGCTTTAAAGACTCCACCGCCCTGTGGTTAAGGAAGCTTATTTTATGGATTCACTCATAAGATTCTGATAATTGCACAGGCCACTTGATGTCCTGAGTTTGGTATTTTGATCTTAAATCCATTTCTCAGACTCCTTCAAAAAGTCATGAGAACACACGTGACTATGTGTTCTGGTATACCTCTAGAATACATCATTGGCTCCCTAAGATGCTCCCTGTGTGTCTTTGATCAAAACTTACTTGACTCTTCAGCAAGTAATAAGAAAATATCCATGTAAGATTGAAGGGATTAAGTCCCAAGTAAAATCATTTCTATGCATCAGTATTCAGACAAGTTTGAACCATTCTAGTACATCACTCCTTGAACATAACAAGGTTGATTCCAATTTTTTGCAATTAAGATATATTTCACTATGTCACTTCCACATCACCTCACTGTCATCTGTTACTATCATAGCTTGATAGTAAATGTCCTTTGCTGGGTGAAATTGATTATAAAATTTGATAATCACCATGTCTCTATGTCAGTTAACTGTGTTCCCACTGAGTTCATTCTTGTGCATATTATTAGACACAAACCATGTGTCCATGACATTTAGGGAGCTGAAGTCTATCTCTGTTCTTCAGAAGCTATAACACATGTCATCAGTGATTTTAAAGTTATCACTTTCTCTTTGGCAATTGGCAAAATTTTGCCCCAATCTCTTTTTTAGGGATTTGCTTACAGTTTGGAAAAGATACCTGGATCTCAGCCTCCAGATCAAAAGATGAGAAAAATGACAGCCATGCACGGGAAATTGAATGAGACCACTCGAAGGTTATGTATGCCTCCTTGAATTTTATGGGAAAAAGTAAGCTCTTAGTGGAGAGAGGAGGAAGACTTGTCACAGATGACAATAGTTAATGACATTAAAGAACTTGTATTTTGCCAACATTAGCATTCTATACTTCCATGTGTTCTCAGAAAAGAAAACTAATGCACTGTCCAGCTAGCACTCCATGCAGTTCAGAAATTGACGTGTCATTTTATGACAGATTTTATGATATTCAAAAACAGAACAATATCAAAATTCTACCACTTTAATATCCCTCCCCTACTTGTTGCTTACATTACAGTCGAGCTGCTAAATGCAGTGTTCTCTCTGCCTTTGACAGGATACTATTGACAAATTTGTAATTACAAACGTTATGACTGAACCATTACAGTCAGGATGTCAGTCTTTACTTGATCTTAGCCAAAAGGCTGAGAAGCGATAGTGGACCTCAGTCTTCCAGAATCTTTTTTCCATTTCCATGTCTTTTGGAGGCACTGGTCAAACAGACCCCGTTACATAATGTTACCTGATGTTCACTCCCCCTTTTCTCTGGAGACAAGCAAAACAATATAGAAATTATAATATATGGCTCTTCATAATTCAAATTTTGGTGTCACATCAGATCTCAGTTTGAATCTCAGTTGTAAACGTCTTAATGATGTAGTGAATCAGGAAGGAATTCAATAATGAATTGGTAAATCAGAAGATAGGTGGGAAGACAAAAAATAAATAAAAGCACTCTAGTAGTTTCAAACATTTGTCATTTAAGAAATTGAAATGATGAACAAAGCAAAAACTGAGAAGCTAAAAGAAACAATTAAGAAATATAGAATTTAGCAACAGGAAGAATCTATTATCACCTCTAGGTGTGGGAGAACCACAGGAAATAGCTGTTACCTAAGGACAAAATTCGGTCTACCTCGTGGAAGCATGGAAAGGATTTTTTTGAATGTTAAAACTAATTTTTAAAATTGTTGCAATGACTGCCAGAGATATTGCCCAAAATCAGATCTAGGCACCCAAACCTAGGGTAGTGGGTTCCACTTTGGACTTCTGACCACAGGTCAGCCATTAGCAACCACTCACTGCTCTACTGGGAATTAGTAGGCTGTCCATTTCCGTGAAGATCTGCAGTCTTGGAAACCCACAGGGGCAATTCTATCCCATCCCCTACGGTCACTACGAGTCAAAATTCACTCCATGGCAGTGAGTTTGGAGTTGATCCTGCCATTAAGGTAGAGGTAAGGAAATTCTCTGAAGAACACGTTCTCTACTTTGTTGTCAGCATATCCCACTGATCAAAACACCCTGGAACCAATAGCTATATACACTAATTAAAGAACAAATAAAAAGAGCTATTTGAGAACTGAGTTACATAATTGTGTAAAGTTTATCCAAATCCATCAGTCAATTCAATTCTGATTCATACTATGCACATTTTCTAGCATATGCTAAGAGCTGAGTAAATGCTGTGTATTATTAGACAGGAGAATTTTATTTTAGCTCCTGGACTAACAATGCCTCTGGTCATTCCAAATGCTATGAGCAAAAGAGATAATTTCTGGATCAATAAATGAGGAAAGTCCAAATGTTGGTTTTACTCTAAAGTGAAGGTTAAAACAGACTGTCAAGTGTCCATCACTACTTCTTTTCTACTTTCTGCTTCTTTATTCCTCTCTCTACTCCATCAGAGCACCTTTGATCATCAAGCTGTAGTACTGTTAATTCATTCAGATTTTCCTCAGCTTCAGCTTTCAACGAAGAGAATGCCTGGACCATTTATACAGAGAGTTTCCTTTATTGATCAAGGCCCACCTTGAACTCAAATAAATATGACGGGTTAGAGCAAGGACAAGGTTGGGAAAATGGTTGATGTTGATAGGAAGAAGAGATGGGGAGGGATAGAAATTTTCGTTTTATTTTTGTGGTATTGGTTGAAGGGACAAGAGGAAGAGAAGAGGTGCAGATTAGGCATACACAGAAGAACAAATTTCTTAAGTCTAAGGTTTCTGTAGAGGAGCACTGGTGGCATAGTGGTTATCCACTGGATTGTGATCTGCAAGGTTAGCAGTTCAAAACTTTCAGCCGCTCCACTGGAGAAATGCAGGCTTTTCTTCTCCCATACAGAGTTATAGCTTTGAGAACACACAGGGGCATGTCTACCCTGTTTCAAGAAAGCTGGCATCAATTCAGTAGCAATGAGTAGAAGTTTGCCATTCAAAGTGATATCCTAATTCTTGCCTTTTGTATTTTATTTCTTGAGTATCAGTCATTCTAGCATGACGTCTGACAGATAAAATCTGAGAGGCTATAGACCTATTGAAAAAGAATAATGATAAGTATAATTACTATTAGTGATATTTTGTGTCCTACAAAAGAGAAGAAGGTGGTGGTGGGAGAGATGTCATTAACCAGGAGAATAAAAGTAGATCATGTTACTATAATGTAGTATTACATTTTTTTAACTCATTTTAAAAGTGGTTGAAGCTACTGCCAGAGATACTTAGGGCTGGGTACCAAAACCAGTATAAGGGATGAGTTATAAATAACTACTGTTGTTATTCAGCCTACATGAGTGTCAGGTGACTTAGTTAGAGTGTACCAAAATTGAGTTTGATTTAGTGCACCACAGCAACTGACCAGCATGGATCAAACTGCTGCATTCAAACCGTGGTTAAATGAAGGAGAAATTTGATAGTGAATTAAAGAACTGCTAGATTTGGTCAAGTGAGCAAAATTAAGCCTAATATTAAAGTGGGTTCTTTACGAGAGCTCAGGCACTCAGAAATGGAAAGGAGGGGGCCTGCTCCTCATTGTATAATTACAGGCAATGAGAATTGAATGAAATCATTGGGTTAAAAAATATTTCTGCCTTTATTTGTTTGTTTGAAACTATTATTTTTGTTTTGCTTGCTTGTTTGCAACTAGTTGTGTGTTGCAAAATAATGTAAGTCTGTGTCCATGTTATTTTCCTCCTTTTGTAACCATTCAGAGCGGTGTTCTGGGTCAGGGGCCTGGAGAGTTTTTAAGGCTGTGACTCTCTCTCTCTCTCTCTCTCTTTAATGCTAATTTTATTTGTTTAATTACTATTTTCCCTATGATTTGTGGAATAGAACACATACAAAGAAAAACACTTTATGTCTTTACACAACACATCTCATTAAAACAGTGGCAAGATGCCATTAAACTCCCTGTCTATATGGTTCTTTGCCCTTCCCCTCCCCCTCCCCCCTCTTCCTCTTATCACACTCACCCTTCCTCCTTGACTCCACTTCCCTTCATTCTCCCCCTCTCCCAGCCATGGCCTTGTTGTAGTCTTTAGCTTTGATGTGAAAACCTTTCTTAAAAAAGTAAATATGAACATAAAAATGAGGTCATGAAATATTAATCTTGTGAGATTGACTGACTTTGCTGAGCATAATGTCCTCTAGGTTTGCCTATGTCATGAGGCCCTTGACAGACTCATTGTTTTCTGAAAGGATGGACAAAATTCCACTGTGTGTCTGTGCCAGTGTATTTATCCATTTCCCCACAGAAGGGATGTTTTATTGTTGCACTATTTCTTTAGTGTATATATCAAATAGAGAGTGTGCAGGATCAAAGTATTTGTGTTTGTGTTTGTTTAAGGAAGCCCCATACTGTTTTCTATCTTGTTACACAATTCTGCAACCCTACCAACAATATATGTGCATGCCAATCTCTCCAGATCCTCTCCAGAATTCATTGTTCTATTTGTTTCTAATTTTGCTGACAGTGTTGGTGTGAGGTTGTTGTATTCATTTGTATTTCTCTTTTTGCTAATTCAGTTGAGCATTTCTTCAAGCTGTCAGCCTGAATGTCATCTTTAGTAATTGTGTATTCGTGTTTAGTGCCAATTTTTTATTAATTTCTTTGTATTTTTATTTCTTTGGGGAGAGGGCGTCACTGCCCTCTGGTGGTCGTGGGAGCTACCCAGTCTTGCTCCTGGAAGGCCACTGATGGATTTGAACCACGAAGCCCATGAGCCACAGTCCCACACTCAACCACTACGCCACTGGGCTTCGGGCCTGTTTTTCTTATTTAGGTATTATCATTTTCATAGAAGCCTAGGTGGCACAGAGGTTATGAGTTGAGCTGCAATCAGGAGAGTTATCAGCTCCAAACCACCAGCTGCTTTGCAAGAGAAAGACCAGACGCCATACTCCGGTAGAGAATTAGTCTCAGAAATGCACAGAGACATCTCTACCCTGTCCTACAATATCTCTGCAAGTCAGCATCCACTCAATGACATTGAGTTTTTTGAATTTGAGTCTTCTATAGACTTTTCAAATTAGTATTTTATCTGATATATGATTGCCAAGTATGTTTTCCTAATCTGTGGGCTCTCTTTTTACTTTTTTGATGTACGTATATGTTATATTTTTTGATGGTCCCAGTCCTCTTTTTTGTCTTCTGTAGTGTGGATGTTTTTCACTATATTTGATAGTGTATAAATGCTTGTATTGGGGCTTTTAGGCTTGCCCCTCTCTTTCCATTGATGATCTTTACTGTTCTACGGGGATTTGTGGAATAATACCTGTTGAGGGTCAGCAAGCCCTCCAGTTCAGGGGTGGCAACTCAGCTGCAATGATAAAATGCTCAGAAAAAATGTTAATGATGAACAAAATTGTACTGTAGGATAGACCTTTTTGGACAGCAGGTGTCTGGTGACATTTAAAAATGATTGTATGATGTCTTGTCACCATTGGTATATGGTGAAGATATTAGAGGTTAATTCTATTGGAAGGATCATAGAATTAACATGGGTGCATATTACCAGCCCAGTGGTTATAAAAAAGGGTGAAGAATGCATAAGAAGTTAGGAGTTTGGGTTAGCTGCATGATTTGGGGTTTGGTGGGTCATTAGATCATGTCATGTAGGTAAAGACTAATAAGGAGAGTAAATAAATGGGCTTGGATACATGCAACTGCTAATTCTGAGATAGTAAAGAAGGATAGATAATAGATGTAATAAAAGCTGATGTAATACTAATTGACATTAAAGCTAATGTAGCTCCACCAATTAGGTAGCTTAATAGATGACCAGCTGTCAAATTGACTGTTAGCTCTACACCTAATGCTACAGATTGAATAAAAAGGCTAATAGCTTCCATGATGATTATTATTGGGATTAAGGGAATATGGGACCTATGTGGGAAGAAGTGGGCAAGTGAAGCTTTGAGTTTATGACAGAAACCTAAGATTACTGCTTCTGCTCATACTGTGATGCCTAAGACTAGCTTCAATGAAAGTTGAGTTGCAGGTGTAAATGTGTGGGAACTCAGAGACTAGTTCATCCAATAAGAAAAGTGAAAGAAATCGGTATTGGGGATCATATTTGACCCTTAAAATTATGGATAGGTATTGTTTATTTTGAGATGAATTAGACAACTCATTGTAGAGAAATAAATCAGTTATTGATTAGTCAACTTGAAGTAGGGAGAGAGATGCTCAGGAAACCAAAAGTAAAGAGTATAAGAGGAAACCCTGTCAGTGTTGGCGTGGTAAAGGAGGCAGATATGTCCATTCATTTTATGTCTCAAAGGGACCGTCCATGTTCAGTGGCTTTAAGGACTTTGGGTAAGACAATTTGAGGAAAAAGTCATTTTTGATCATTTTATTTGGAATAAAATAGTGAAATAGTTATTGGAAAACAGTGTGGTAATTAAAATCATGGTCAAGTATCTAATTGTGGCATACCACTGAGGAGAGATTGAAACTCTCATTCTTTAAGCTAAAAGATTAAGGCTAATTAAGCTTCACAGTGATTTACAATATAGAGGCTGACCAATTTTCAAAACATTTCAAGGTTACTATTTCTAATACAATCAGTATAGAGCTATGATTAGATTTGCAATTTTTGAAGTATTTAGCCATAAAATAGGCCTGGTCAGGTGAATCTTAGAGTGGCTTGATTTAGGCAGCCCATAATTGCATCAATCTTCAAATCAAGCATAGGAACAGCTCATGAGTGTAATTTGTCTTCTGATACAGACTCACATGAAAATAAAAGCAATTCACCTTTATTTGACAATAATCATCTTTTTTGACAATAATCATCTTTATTACAACAATAATTATAGTTCTACTAACCCTTTACCAGAGATCAACCTATTAGTATAGTCAACAAATAGTCAGCAAATGCTTATTGAACATTCAGTCTATGCAGGAAACATATCAGCTCTAGAGAGGAGTGAATGAGTTGATATTTGATTTCATCCCACTTGAATCTGAGTCAGCATAAGCAATCTGTGGTGTTATTGCTTCTGTTCCCAAAATTAACACTAAGTCAAACAAAAACACTCGGCAAAGGTCACTATGTAGGCAAAACAAGTTTGAGGGAAAAGTTCTAAATGGAAAAAACTAAATTGAGAAACCATCATAGGGTCAGGACAGGCAGGATTTTCAGTAGAACTAAAGAAGGAAAGCTGAAGGAAAAGAAGAAGTGATGATTTAAGTTAGTGGAAAATGCAGCCTGATAGTCTAAAGGTACACTTGCATCTTGGTATCTGTGACCCATCCTATTGCAGATGCTCAGAACCCTGGAACTGGCAGGGGCTACCACGGATAATGTATGTTGCCTATTTTTTAAGTGTTGGGAACCAGGCCTTAAGCTTTACATAGATTTTTTTTTATTTAATCTATTCTTCAAGTCTGCTTAATAGTGAGGTTTGGAGAGTGAAGTAAAGTGTCCGACTTCACTGAAAGGACATCAACCAATTATCTTCAACTGTAAAATGCACTGGTGTAGTGGGTGTGCATTGGCTGTTAACCATAAGGTCAACAATTTGAAACCACCAGAAGCTGCATGGGACAGCAAGGAGGCTTTATTCTCCTGTAAAGAGTTACAGTCTTGGAAACTCACAGGAGCAGTTCTACCCCCTCCTATAGGGTCTATGTGAGTACCAATCAACTCGGTGGCAGTGAGGAAATTTCATGCTCTTGAGCACATCATAACTGTTTTCATTAAAAGACATTGATATAGTATGAATTACATCTCAACATAAAACAAGCATCTTCACAATTGCAACAGTAAGTAACATCATGATAAATGAAGAATACTGAATTTGTCGAAGATTTCACTTTACTTGAATCCACAATGAAAATTCATGACACCAGCAGTCAAGATTCTAAACAGTAAATATATATATATATGTGTGTGTGTGTGTATGTGTGAATATATATGTATATATGCAATCACTTGTGTCAATTTGAGAATTAAGAATGTAAGGGTGGAGTCTAGCCTGTCAATCTGGGAAAAGCCAACGAGACCTCTGCATGGGCATGGCCTTCTCCTAAGAATTCTGGGAATTCTGGTACTTCCTTCCTGGAAGCAGGAGATATTCTTTCACTTCCCTGGAGACTCTATGTCAATGAGATCTCTATGTGGACATGGCTTTTTCCTGGGAATTGTGGGGAATGTGGTCATTCCTTCTTGGAGGCAGAGACACCGTCTCTCTCAGTTTACTTCCATGGTGTTTACAATACTCTCTTGGAGACACTCAACTGACAAGGATTACTTCCTGCGAGACATCCCTGAGGAGAAGCAACATGACCTACCCTGATGCAGCCAGAAGCGTGAACCTAGAGAAGCCACGCAGAGACCACTGGCAGCAATGAGATGCTTCCACCACCACTGACTTTGCACCTTGTGCTCTTCCTGCCTTCAGCATCGTTGCATGTGTTTCTTGAGTCAGGAGAGGACTTCATACATTGCTGTCAGATATATGGGCTAGTATTGGACTTATGGACTTGATATGGTCTGGGCTGGGATGTTTTCCCTCAATGTTCAATTGCTCTTGTATATAAACCTCTCCATTATATACATATGCATTTTTATGAATCTGTTTCTCCATTCAATCTAGACTAACACATATATTAAGCAGCATATTCCATTGGGTATATCTTAATAAGGCCCCAGGAGCACTATAACATCAGTGTACTATTGAGAGAATTTGTCTGCAACCATACACTAATTACTGAGACACCTTTAAATATATTTTGTTTGAAATAAACCTGTGCATATATGAACTGGAACCATAAAAGCAATACTTTAATTTTTTTCATTTTTATTGTAACCTGGCAGAAAGGAGTACACGGCTTCTAAAGAAGTACAACTGTTTAGTCCAACTCTTATGACCTTCCATATATGTTCCTACACAGTAGTGAGTAGACTAATGAAGCTTGTTGCTCCCATAAAGAGTAGCAGACTCAAAACCCCACTGAAGCAGTTTTACCTGGCCCTATAAAGGATTACTATGAGTCAGAATTGACAATGGCAGTGAGTATTCTGAAGGTGATAATGCCCTTGGAGAAAATAGAGCAGGATTAAGAGGTGAGACGGTAGTGGGTATAGAGAAAGGGTTGTTGTTTCATATTAGGTGCTTAAGGAAATCCCTCCAGTCGATAGATTAGATATATGTGCAGATCCTTAGGAGGTATGGAGGAATGGAGAAAATCCATTCCAGATGGAGAGAACAAGTGTAAAGTGTTCTGAGCCCAAAACTCCCTTAGGGGTGTCTGCAGAATGACAAAGACACCGCAGTGGTGAGAACATGGTGGGTAAGAAAGAAGAAGGGCTCAGAGACAGGAAAGGTGATGGAGGATCTAGTAAACCAGTTAGTGAAAGGCTTTAGAAGGCTTTGCTTTTTGGTTTGCTTTATCTTTAAAGCAGAGAAGTGACGTGGTGGTTTATGTTTTATATATGTGCTCCTGAAGCCAGCACGAGCGTGACTTGTATTTTGAAGGGGCCACTCTGCCTACCATTCTATTAAGTATAGAATCAAAGGGCAGAGAGAAGTCACAAGAATCAGCTAACAGAATATTGTAATAATCTAGGCCAAAGATTTGTGGATTTTTGATGAACAGGCTGGAAGTGGTAAACCCTGTGCTTTTTTTTTTCTAATGAAGCCAATGAGATTTACTGATGAAAAGTAAGAAAAATGAATAAATCAAAGGTGACTTTGGGAGCTTTGACCTGGGTATCCAGAAGGATGTTACAACTGGAGAATGCAGCAGAAAAGGGTAGGTTTGGGGAACAGGGAGGGAAGCAGAACATATTGTTTTTGCCATGGTAAGTTGAGAGATTAAAGTGGAGATGTTCAATAAACAAAATGGCCAGAAATGCTGTGCTCTGCATTTTCCTTGAAAATGTTGAGAATATATCTTTTCCTTACTTCTCTGCCTTGTGAGAATATGGGGAAATATATTTGAAAGTAATGTGCTCTATCAAACCCAAACTTGATGATAGGGATAATTTTTATTATCATCAAAAATGAAATCTCAAGAGAATGAAAGGCATGCACAGATGGGGAATCTGTCCCCATATGGATAGTAGGATGAGGACAGAAGAGAAAACAAGTCCGAGCACAAACAACGTTAAGCGGATCTGTTGGCTTTCCATGCTCATGTGGACTTGGAGATGATGACTTATGTGCTTGGGCATTTTTCATACTTTAAAGCTTCACAATCAGGTTATCCACAGCCAGATATGCCTCTTTTTACTCCACAGGCAGTACCCTTGGTGATTTGATTGCTCTAAGAAGGATGTCTTGCTTGCTTTATTTTACCATCTTTTAGCTTCATACTTCAACCCCATATCCTACAGTGTGACTTGTGAGACAGGAGTGCTTAAAACGACCCACTCTGCAGACTCCAAGTGGCTGCAGCAATAGCCCGGTGGTGCCAAGATTACAGCTACGGGTGGACCATCCACTCAACACTATGCACAGCTACAATTCCAGCCTTCCTCTAAGCCAAAGTGCATAAAGTCGGTCTTCAGTGTCTAAACTGTGGTTCAGTCAACTGGTTCATTGAATAAAAACTAGTCAGCGAAGTCCAGCTTGCACATTTGCAAGAGAGGCATCAGTTAGAAAGAGGTAAAGAGCAAATGAGTTCTTAAACTTGAAGATTTCATTCACAGGAACAAATAATTGCTAAGTTGAAGAAGTAAAAAAAAAAAACCAGTGCAAATGAGCTTCACAACACTTCCAGTATGCTTGAGACACTTCCTTCCAAGTCATTAAGTGACCCCTGATGAACTGATTCCACACTACGAGATACCCAGTAATCAGCACTGGTGCCTTAATCTCAGAAATATGGGAAGAGAAGGAGAAGAAATTCAATGCTGCGTGCACAGAAAACCCCAAGGGTAAATGTACAGGCATGTTCATTATTTGATGAGCAGGCAATGCTACTAGTGCATGGGGGAAAATATAACAGAGACTTGGAATGTCGTGTCAGCTCTGCCACAATTGATTATGTTATATTTGGCAAGTCATTTTTATCCTCTGAGATTTCTTAAGGAATTTTAAACCAAGAAAACCAAACTCACTCCCCTGGAGTCAATGCTCAAAGCTGACTCATAGCTCAATAACACCTCCCCACCGGACCTCCACTTGTTGAGAGAGTAGGAACCTCAGTCTCTCCTGCAGAGCTGCTAGTAGTCTCCATTGGACGACCAGGCAGACTGCACCCCAACACATAACCACTACACCAGCAGGCTCCAGTTAGGAAGCTTTAGAATGCTACAATTCTAGGATACTTTACCTTATAAAAGTCTTTCTTACAAAAACTTAGAATGTTAAAGGGGGACACTTCAAATAGTAGTGAGATTTGTATCTCAAGCACAAACTGGGGTCATATATCTGACAGTCACCTCAACTATAACAAGGACCAACCAAAAGGTATGGACAAAACCAAACTGCTGATGCTGCCCCCTGCCTCAAAACCTATTATCGCTTCAGTCTTCCCCATCCCCTGACAAGAAGGAGAAGCCACATGGGCTTGTCCTGATGGAACCAGACCTCTGGGGCTGGCGAAGCCATGTGGAGACTCCTGCCAATGCCGAGGTGCTTGGGATGGCATGGGGAGACCCCTGACAGCGCCGAGATGTTTCTACCACCACCGGATACACAAGACTGCACCCACTGGCCGGAGAGCATCCTGGTGTCATTGCATGTGCCTCATGAGTCTGAAGAAGACTTTATAGATTGGTATCGAACATATGGACTTGACCTGGACTGGGTTGGGATGCTTTCTCAATGTTCCATTCCTCTTGTATATAAATCTTTTCCTTGTATGCATATGCATGTTTATGAATTTATTTCTCTAGTCTACCTGGACTAGCACAACCTCTTAGAACAAAGATTGTTCATACTACATGCCCAAGATCTAGCAAAGCCTGGCCAACATTTAGAACTCACAGTGTTTGCTGAATAAATAAATGGATGAGTGCTATAAATCCCCTATAATCTCTACTGACAGACGGATGACTCATGCAGCGAGCTCTGGATAGTGCAAACAATTCACAAATTCCACAGTTGGCCAAAAGGTTGGAGGTTTGAGTCCACTGAAAGAACCGTCAGAAGAAAAGGTAGGCGATATCCTTTGGAAAGATCACCCCAGAAATAGTCTATATAGCACAGTACACTGGGTGTCAAGAGTCAGATGCTGCAAATGTTGGTTTCACTAATAGATACAGCTGGCCTAGAAAGAATCCCCCAAACAGGCATCTAACTCTAGAGCAGGGGTCCTCAAACTTTTTAAACAGGGCACCCGTTCACTGTCCCTCAGACTGCTGGAGGGCCAGACTATAGTTTAAAAATAAACTGTGAACAAATTCACTGTGGGCTTGGGGGACTCTGGCTGCTAAGCAGGACAGCAGCGGGAGCAAAAATATCTGGCAGACTGAATAAATGTTGTTGGTAGGCCACATGTGGCCCATGGGCCATAGTTTTAGGACCCCTGCACTAGAGCATGCCTTCAAGCCAAAGTCAACAACAACCAGCTAGCACTTATAGGGACCTGTGGGCCTAAGCTTTCTTCATTTTACTCTCTTCCTCTTCCTGGCCCTCCCACACATCTGACAGGGCTGCTAACTGTCTCTCTGGTCCAGGGCTAGGCTAAAATTCTCCCTGGGGCAGATGCGGAATCCAGAGTTATTTCTACCACATGTTTCCAGCACCACTTTCCCAAGCTGGGAAGAAGGAAGGAAGATCATTGTATAGGTGAAGTTGCTGGAAAAGAACTTTGAGACTTTCTTAAATGAAAAATATAGCAAGGAAGTTTTACAGAATAGAAAGATGACATGGTGGCTATTTTCCTCCGTGAGAATATCAAGTTTCTATTGGGATTTCGCTTCCTTTCCCTACCCCGACCCCAATAAGGGTTCCCACCTTTTCCCACAAGGCTGGTCAGGTAGGTGAAGGCCTCACACTAAACAATGGGAGGGGCTGGAAGGCGTACCGTAGCCCATAAAGGCAACATACTCAGGATTCTATCCAACCTGTCTAGGAGAGTGATGGTGCTTAGAAGATTGTGGTATTTGGTGCCCCCCTCCATTGTTTAGCTTATAATGAAAACAGAGAGCTCTGAGCCTCTTCTTGCTTCCTTTAGTTATAGAAAATATCCTATTACTTCTCTGTCTTGCTTCTCCCTTCCCAAGTGTGGGAGTGAGTTCCAGTCCTGAAGTGCTTTCTATTTTGTCTTCTTTGGTTCTTTTGGTCTGTTTTTCTTTTAAACCACCACATCTCACTTTTCAGTTTATTAAAATGCAGATTTTGTTCTGAGTGGGACCTCAAGGCAAGGAAGCACTGCATTCTCTCTCCCTCCCCCTTCATTTGTCTGGTGTGCTCTGGTCCGGCACGTCCCACTCCCAAAGCTGCAGCTTCAGTGCTGACCTCCAAAGCAAACCCCACTGGAGGGAGAGGTGGCTGTCCATGTGGTAGGGATTGGGGTTGGGCCTTCGAACCCCTCCACTGGTTCCCCACTCCATGTCATCATGCTGCATTCACATCCTGGAACACTGGGTTTAAGTTTGGTCCCTCTTTTCCGGTGGAGATGTAAACAATACACTCACCTTGGGTAGATTAGTACCCCTTTCCCTTTCTACACATTGCCATCTTCTCCTCCCCCCCCCACCCCAATTGACTACCATATGTAACCCTGGAAACAGGGGTGGGGGGTGGGGGGTGGGGGCAGTAGGCCAAATAGGAGGATGCTTCTAGAATGATGATGGCCACAAATGTGCAAATGTTGTCTACATATAATTGACATATGTATTGGTCGTGATAGGAGTTGGACGAGCCTCTAATAAAATGATTGATTTAAAAAATGCAGATTTTGATAGAGCTGAACCGGGGCAGGACCAAAATTTTCATTTCAACTTCCCCAGCAAGACTGCTTACAGAGTTTGCTGTAAGCACTACTGCACTGCAGACTGCAGGGCCACGGGGCGGGGGGCGGGGGGGCCTGGGGCTCACTCTTGGCTGCCAGAGCAAGGCCGCTATTCTTTCTAGAATCTATTCACCTCACCTCCCACTGCTGCCTACACGCACACCCTTCTTCCTCTATGAGAGGCTGCAGCCTAAACCTGGAGCTGTGAGCCCCTTTACCAGCGAGGTCCCAGGCGCCCCAAGCTACTCGCTGTGGCTGGCAGCGTCGGGTGCTGGGATACTGGGAGCTACCAGCCACCTGAGACACAGCCCCTGTCACGTCTCCATTCTGTCCCTAAAAGGCAGAGTGGGGCTGTCAGGTGAAAATGTGTATTGTTTATCTAGCTCTGGAGTGCTTGACAATCTTGGCACTGGACCATCTCCTGGGTCCTAAAGTATGTGAAGATTTTGTTTCTAAGGTGGAGCGTCCCTGGCAGAGGCCCCTGGGCACCACAGCTCAGGGTTTGGTTGGGAGAATACCCTGGTTCTCTCTCCCTTCCCTGCCCCTCGCCTCCCCTCCCTTCTTTCTGCTTCCAGTGGCATCTTTTGTTAGAACATTAAAAAAATTTTTTTCAAAGTCTTTTCTCCCAATTCTCAAACTCACTGCCATCTGTTGATTCCAAGGTGGCATCGTGATTATGAGTGGATTGTGTGAGTAACCTCAAGGCCAGCAGTTCGAAACCAGCCAACCGTCTGAAGAAGGATGAGGCCTTCTACTTCCATGAACAGTCACAACCTTGGGAAACCACGGGGGCAGAGGGCATTCTATCTTGCCCTACTGCATTGCTATGTGTTATTCCAATTAATGTATTAAATTCTCAAGGATTGGAAGATTTTGTTGTTTCATCTTTTTAATACTAGAATGATACTTATTTCTAATGAATTCCCAAAGAATATAAAATGTCCCCTGTCCATGCTTGTTTCGGTGGAAAATATACTAAAATGTCCCCCACCCCTACCCCACAGAGACGCCTGTAAGGCAGGCTGAGGGGATTTTGTGGAAGGAAGGAATGGGTGGTAGAAGTGGGCCGATCCAGATACCTCCTTCCCTTCCCACCACCCCACTGGGAAGAGGGCTACAAAGGCATCTAGCTGCTCCCAAGGAGTCCACGCTGGAGAAATGAGAAAGGCTCCTCATTTCACAAATAAATCTCTATCTGCTGGGGGAAACAGGTCTCCCATTCCTGTGAGTAAGAAGCACGATCTTGCCATTCCCATGACTTCCATTATCCCTGAACTTGAACAAAGTGCGACTTCACAAGTCTGCCCAAGCTGAAAAGGCCCCTGAGCTGCTGGGATCTGCCCAACTGCCCCTTCTCTGGTCCCCACCACTCCATTCTTCTAAAAGAATAACAGGTCTAAAGATAGCACACACTTCCACTGACAGGCCCCCACTCAATGGTCCCTTTGTCAGAGAAGGAGACATTTTTTTTAAGAGCTATACACCATCCACCAAGAACGGCTCACCCACACTTAAGAAACTGCAGGGAGGCCTCTCCTTGGTGTCTGGAGAGCCCAGCTGACAGTAGTCACGGGTGAAAGCTCTCAGAAGTCTCACTCCCTGTTCCTCATTTCCACTTCCTGATGAAAGCAGGAGGTGAGGAACCAATGTCAAGCTCACCGAGGGGACACAGAGGACAGCTGAGTCTGCCTTTTCCCCTCTCCCCACTGCTTCACCTAACTCTCTTAGGAGCCTTGGTGCACACTCATGGTCACTTCTGCAGACACATTCACAGAAGACTCTCTCATTAAAGGTGCCACTTTCCAGGGCCCCGTGGACCCGAGAACCTGGCCAAGGGGTCAGTTAACAAGTACAATTTCTCTGGGTCAGGGAAAGGTGACTGCATTTTCTTCTCAGCTCAAAATCACCCTCTGTCCCATATCTGACACCAATGTTTCTGCCTTCATCTGTATCTTATAGGTGAAATTCTCCCCCACACACATTCTCCTCTGTCTGTTCTCTGGGGTGGAGGCGGGGGGAGGAGGGGAGAGAAAGAGAGGAAGTAAGGTTTTCTCTCTCTCACAGATGTGTATTAATCTCTATGGGGAAAGGTGAGATTTGCTGGTAAATAAGTCATCAGAACAAGCTAAGAAATCAGAATGAGTTGAATTTTCTGGACTCTCAAACCTGAGATGGTTGATCTAAAGTTGTAATGCAAGGTTTTTGGTCATAACTATTGAGCTGGATAAGTGAAAAGGAACATTAAATTCCTCCAAATTAAGATATCTTGGGCTGAGCCCTGGTGGCGCAATGGTTGTGTGCGGGACTGCAGCCCACAGGGTTGATGGTTCAAATCCAGCAGCAGCTCTCCAGGAGCAAGGCTAGGCTTCCAACTCCCACCAGGGCAGTGATGCCCCAAAAACAAAAACAAACCAAAAAAAGTTATCTTCCAGGACTTTTTTAAGGGTCATGTCAGGAAATGGCCTTGATTTCAAATGAAGGTTAGAGGAGTAATAGTTGGAAAGAATGGCCTTTTGCTAAGAGCAAAGCGATTTATGGCTGCACAAACAGAGGTGTCTTTAAGAGCTGATTCCTAAGCCTATAACATCTCAGTTTTGTTTCTTGTCACCTCTTATTTGTAGAAAATGCAACTTTTTTGTTTATTAGAAGTGTTCTGTTTTATTGCTTATAAATCCATCATCTGAATTAAAAGATGTTTAAAATAATTAACGTGTTAACTGGGTTGGCTGTAACAACCTGGCAAAATAATAAACACTTTTTGTCACAACTTACTGTACATCATATATATTGCTTGCCATTATGTTTATCTTTGTCAACTAGAGTGATATAGGTAGGCATCAAAAAGTGAATCAGAACATGTGAATCAGAACAATGAATTTATAATACCTGAGGAGAAAGTGGACGCATAAGCAAATGTGACAAAGAAAGCTGATGGTGCCTGGCTATCAAAAGATATAATGCCTGGGGTCTGAAAAGCTTGAAAATAAACAAGTGGTCATCTAGTTGAAAAACATAAAAACCCACATGGAAGAAGCACACCAAACTGTCCCATCATGATTGCTGTAGAGCAAGCAGGTACATAAGCAAAAGTGGTAAAGAAAGCTGATGGTGCCTGGTTATCAGAGGATCTAGAGTCATGGGACTTAACGTCTTGAAGACAAACAAGCAACCAACTAGCCAAGAAGCAACAAAGTCCACATGGAAGAAGCACAGCACCCTGAGTGATCGCAAAGTGTTGAGGGGATCAGCTATCAGACATCAAAGAACAAAAAATCATATCATTGTGAATGAGGGGGAGTGCAGAGTGGGAACCCAAATCTCATCTGTGGGCAACTGGACATTCCCACACAGAAGACCTGGGGAGCAGATGAAGCAGTCGGGGTGCCGTGTAACAATAATGCAAAAAATTACAATGTTCCTCTAGTTCTTGAATACTTCCTCCCCCACTCTCATGATCCCAGTTCTATCTTACAAATCTGGCTGGGCCAGAGGGTATATACTGGTACAGATAGGAACTGGAAACACAGGGAATTCAGGCCAGTGATGAGAGGGGTGATAATGGGTGGGTGGAGGAAAGGTGGGGTAGAAAGGGAGAACAGATTGCAAGGATCTGCATATGGCCTTCTCCCTGAGGGACAGACAGCAAAGAAGTGGGTGAGGGGAGATATCAACTGGTGTAAGAGATGACAAAATCATAATAATTTATAAATTATCAAGGGGTTGTGGGGTAAGGGAGAGGGAGGAGCGGATACCAGGGACTCAAGTATAAAGCAAGGGCTTTGAGAATGATGAGGAAAACAAACATACAAAAGTGCTCAACACAAAGGATGTTTGTGTGGATTGTGATAAGAGTTGTACAAGCCCCCAGTAAAATGATTTTTTTAAGACAATGAATTCTTCCATGAACTTTTTGCAGCCCCTTGTACACATTTCCTTTCAAGTGAATTAGTGCAGGGAAGCTAAGTCCTTGAAGATTAGACTGCAGTCTTTACAGAAATAGCTGGCCACATCTTTTTCCTTTGGAGTGGCTGAGGGGTTAAAGCTGATACCCTTTGTAGATCATGACCGAGCACTTTGAACCTTGTGCCCCTGCTGTTGTTGTGGTTAGGTGTCATCCAGTCTGTTCTGACTGGTAGTGACCCTGTGTGCAACAGACTGAAACACTGCCAGCTCCTGCCCTGTGCTCAGTTGTCATTAGGTTGGAGCCCATGGTTACAGCTACCGTGGGTGTCAGTCTATGTCCTGGAGGAGTTTCCTCTTTGGGTCTGACCCTCTACTTTGCCCAACATGGTGTCCTTTTATAGGAACTCTTCTCTCCTGAGAATGTGCCCAAAGGACATGAGACAAAGTCTCATCTCCCCATCCGCACTCCTGAGGTCACACAGTCTGCCCAGTGCATGCCACTCCCTGAGCCAGAAAGTCCAGCTGAGTTCCTCCTCAATTCGTAAGCAACAGCATCTGAGCAATAACCTGTCCCTCCACTCACGTTTCTGCTGCTTGTACCCTTAGAGCGTGTGTGCCTTGGAGTGGGGGTGTCACAGAGTAAAGAACTAGAGAAATGTTGTGTGTTCCATCTGTGCTTGGCTGCATCCTGACTGCCTTATCCCTTCCTGTGACCCTTCTGTGAGGGGATGTCCAATTGTCTACAGGTGGACTTTGGGTCTCCACTCTGGCACACACACCCCTCATTCTCATGATGTGATTATTTGGTTGGGGCCTTCTAATGCCTGATACCTGATCCTGTCAACACCTCATGATCACACAGGTGGGTGTCCTTCTTCCACGTGGGCTTTGTTGCTAGTTGGCTGCTTATTTAACTTCACCTCATTAAGACCCCATATGCGATATCTTATGATATCCAGGCACCATCAGCTTTCTTCACCACATTTGTTTATGCACCCATTTTGTTGTCAGTGATTGTGTAGCAAAGTGAGCATCACAGAATGCCACCACCCTACACTTTTATATCTTAAATTTGACATGAGATTATATAACTACCACAAGGAGTTTTCTTGACTACACAACGGCATTTGGCACTGGATAATAACAAGGAGGTAGCATATGGACAGGAACCAATGATACTGAAGAAAGAAGGCCAAATGGTACTGAAAGCTTAGTCAAAACAAGCTTCAGGAATTGGTAGGATGCCAATTGAAATGTTTCAACAAGCTCATGAAGCCCTGGGAACGTTCACTCCCCCATCTATCTAGGCCACAAGATTTGGAAGATAGTTATTTGGTCAACTGGAAGAGATTCATATTTGTGCCCATTTCAAAGAAAGGTGACATCTCGGAATTCTTAAATTATAGAATATCATTAATATCACAGGCAAAAAAAATATCACAGGCAAGTAAAGTTCTGCTCAATTTTGCTAAAAATAAACCAACAATGGTTGCGGCAGTACACTGACAAGCAGTTTCCAAAAGTTCAAACTGGATTCAAAAGAGGACATGAAACAAGGGATATAATCATTGCTCATATCAGATGGATCTTGGCTGAAAGTAGATAATAGCAGAAAGGTGTTTCCTTGAGTTTTGACTCTACAAAAGCATTTGACACTGTGGGTAATAACAAACTCTAGAATACCTTGAGAGGAATGGAAAGATAGATGTGCAAACAGACCAAGGGAATGCTGGATGGTGTGCCAAAGTTGGATCCTCTCACCATATGTATTCCATCTATATGCTGAGCAAGTAGCCGCAGAAAGAAAAGCTGGACTATATGAAGACGAATGAGGCATCAGGACTGGAGGACGGGTAATATAAAAACCTGCAATATGCAGATGACACAACCTTGCTTATTGAAAGGGAGGAGGATCTGAAGCACTTGCTGATGTAGAAGACTGTAGCCTTTAGCATGGATTAAAATTCAATGTAAAGAAGAGCAAAATTCTCACAGTTGAACCGATAGGTAACATATGATCAATGGAGATAAGATGGAAGTTGTAATAATTTCATCTTGCTTTGGATCCACATTCAATGCCTAAGGAAACAACAGGCAAAAGAACAAAGAGTTGCGCTGGATAAAGCTGCTGCCCAAGACCTCTATAAAGTATTGAAAAGCAAGGGTGTTACTTTGAGGGCTAAGGTTTACCTCACCCAAGCCATGGTATATTTTCAATTGCCTCCTATAAGTTAGACCTTAAATAAGGAAGACAAGAAGAATTTGTGAGTTTGAATTATGGCATTGGGGAATAATGAGAGTCCCATGAAAGGCCAAAGGACAAACAAGTCTCTATTGAAACAAGCACATTCAGAGTGCTCCTAAGAGGTAAAGATTGTGAGACGTCATCTCAAGTCCATGGGACATGTCAGAGAGACCAGGTCCTGGAGAAGAACACCTTGGTGCTAAAGTGGAAATGGTGAAAATAAGGAAGACCCTCAACAAGATGACTCAACACCATGTCTGCAAGAACAGGCTCAAGCACAGGCACACCTGCGAGGGTGGCACAGGACCGGGCAGTGGTTCCTTTGGTTGTTCCGGCGGTCATGCGCTTATGTCAATTTAATGATGGAGATGTAGGGGTGGAGTCTAGCCTGTTAATCTGGAGATAGCCATTGAGTAGCCAATGAGGCCTCTATGTGGGCATGGCTTTCTTCTGAGATTTCTGGGAAAGCTTGCGGTATTTCCCTGGTGGAGATGAGAAGCCATCTCCCCAGTTGTTGGGAGTCAGTCTTTGAGACGATGAACTATGGAGAAGACAAGATGGCAACATCCACAGAACTGGAGGAGCCGGAGGAGAAGCCACATGGCCTTACCCTGATGGAGCCAGACCTCTGAAGCTGGAAAAGCCACCTGGAGACCCCTGCCAGCGCTGAGATGCTTCTACCACCACTGGATGCTGTTGATGGATCCTGAGCCCTGGAAGCGAGGAGCCATGGGGAGACCCCTGCCAGTGCTGGGACTCTGCACCCACTGGCCTGTGACTTCATGAGTCAGAAGGGGACTTTATAAATTGGTATCAGACATGTGGGCTAATATTGGACTTATGACTTTGAATTGGACTGGGTTGGAATGTTTTCTCAATGATCCATTCCTTTTGTATGTAAACCTTATGCTTATAACCATATGTGTGTCTATGGATTTGTTTCTCTAGTCTACCTGCACTAACACAGTTGTGCATCAGGTGCTCAGGGTCCGAGTTGACTTAATGGCACCTAAAAGCAATAGCAATTTGCGCAGATGGTCTCACACAACCATTTGGTGGGAATTACAAAGACAAGCTTAGAAGAGCTATATTTCAGCATTTTCACTTTATCATAGTACCAAAGGAAATGTATAGCCGATTTCCTACCACTGTCAGACCACAGACCTCAAAAAATTTTTGACTATATACCATGGTTCCTTGAGTCTGCACCAAAGCCAAATGACAAAGGAGACAGTATAAGATATGAAAATAATAATAATTGATGAAGGATTCACAAAAGTGAGAGGGAGGAAAAATACAGAAGCTGATACCAAGGGCTCAAGTAGAAAGAAACTGTTTGGGAATATATGCTCAAATATACTTGATACAATTGATGTATGGACTGTTATAAGAGCTATGAGAGACCCCCCTCAAAGATTATATATTATATCATATCATGTACTATAATACATTGTTATATTTATTACATATAACCTTGTGATTAGAAGCCCCTGATTAGATTGTATATTATATATATTATATATACATAAAATATTAGTCAGGGACTTTAGGATTTCTGTTAATTAAGAAGGGAACAACACAAAAAGGAAGAGCGAATGGTTACACAAATTGAAAAATGCAATCAAGGTCACTACATTGCACTTGTAAAAACTGTTGAGTTAGTTTATCTTTTGATGTGTATATTCTCAACAACAAAACAAAATGAAACATCTTAATGTTAAATTTACTAGTCAAATAAATCTTTCCTTTTGCTTTCACTGGGACCGGCACTGTGCTAGAAGCCAGGGTCAATATGGTGAGCAAGGAAAGTCTGAACCCCATGTGTCCAAAGGTCAGACTGCAGGGTAAGGGGTGGATAGTTATCAAACAATGACACAAAAAGACAGCCATTACTAGTGTGAAGCAATCTCTAAAGTCTACATGGTTTTAGGAACGCAGAAATGTGACACCTTGATATCCTTCAAAGAAGACTTTCCCACTGGATTAACAATCAAGGAAAATTCAAAGTGTAAGAAAGAATTGGGTGATGTTGCAGGAAGGAGGAAGACACTGAGCACTCGCAGCTAAACGACCTGCAAAGATGCTACAGCAGGTCGAAGAGCAGAAAGCCACCGTGAATGAAGCACGGAAGCGAGGTGGACAATGAAATGAGCTAGAAAAGGTGGAGGTCAGCTCTGTACAGGTCTTGAAGATCACTTTAATATATTGGGGGGGGATTATTTTCATACTAAAAATAAATGAGAAGCTTTGTGGGGGTCATGATCAGGAGTGTGGCATGGCTGAGATTTGCTCTTTCATATCCTAATCTATTGCAATGTGTTCTTTGAAGACACAAGTCGGCATTGGGAGCTTTGCCAGGGTGATAGTTGTGTAAAAGGAAAGATGTAGATACATTAAAGACATGCAGGCAGTAAAATGATAGGACCTTGTGGCAGACTAGAGGTGTTGAGGGAAGGAAAGAGGGTGATGTAATTTCATACCCTGGTGTTGGTTAGCAGAATTAGATGACTGGGAAATGGTGCCATTCACTGGGAGGGGGAATACTAAGAGTACCACACCAGTCTGTGTGATCCAAAGATTGCAAATAATAACCTCCAAGACCAGAGGTGGGATGATATTAGAGTTCCAACTCTAAGCACCCTGTGTGCAGAATGTGATGGATGATAATAAAAGCCCAAAAGCTGTTTGTAGGGTCCCCCTTTAGATTAAGCCTCCTATGAATTCCCTCTGATCAAGGAAGTGACTAGCCTTGCTATCAAGCAGTGAAGTGGAAAGTGAAATAATGAAGATGTCATTTGGTTAGCATTTAACACCTCATCGTTTCTTCCCTCTTTTGACCAATTCTAAAGTAGTTCTTTTTTTTTTAACCATTTTATGCTTCCTTTTCAATTGAGTTTTTTGTTTTGTTATTTTTGTTGAGTTTTTGTATGCTTTTCTTTATATGAAATCCAGGATAGGCAAATCTCTAGAGATAGTAATGGAATTAATAGTTTCTAAGGGTTATGGCAGGGACAGGTGGAGGATGGGAGAGGGGGAATGTTGGCCTAATAATGAGTACAGGAAAGAAGAAAATGTCCTAAATTTGATTGTGGGAATGTTTGCACGACTCTTTTTTAATAAGTTTAAACTATTGAATTTGAATAGGTTGAAATTGTTTAATTACAATATGTGAATTATAAGTCAGCAAAATTCTTAAAAATGTTGAAAAGAGGACTGAAGTTTTGATGCTTAGCAGAAAGGAGGTCTGAAGGGACATGGACGGAGAAAGAGGGGCTAGGGGAGCAAGGATCCTGGCCAAAGGACCCAATATTGGAGGGCTGTTTTGTTTGCTGGTTTTTAAAGATTTCAAACCCACTTCAGTTTGGCTTTTTAGTATTTTATTATGGCACACAGGAAATGTATGGTACAATGTTCATAATTCAATCAAGTAATCCTTAACCCTTAACTGTTTGCATTTGATTAAAATTACTTTTACACTTAGTTCACATTTGTCTGACATCTACCATGTGCATCAATTCCAACGTCTAAAGAACATAAATGCAAAAAACGTGGTTTCTGAAGAGTCTTCTGGTCTAGACACACTCAGTCTTCACATTTCAACTCCCTGTCATTGTGGCTGGTCAAGAAATAGCTTGCTTGTATGCCTTTCTAGCTAGAAACCAGTCTCATGAAGGGATCAGGTGATTTTAAATGGTGATTTTAAATCCATGAACTTTAAAGGTTGCCTAAGGAATAAATATTTAAATTAGTGGACAATGCAATTGTTGGAGAACAGAAGCCGAACACCATTCAGCAATCTCATCTACATTCCACATGAAATGCAAGTACAAGAGCTTGCATACAGTTTGGGAACAGGGATGATGGATGGGTGTGTTGGGTGCCATCAATGTCCAGCCAATTGGAACCTCTGAGTATTTCCCAATGAACACATGCAGAGCAATGCCAACATGACATACAAGTATATAATCTCCCCCCGCAATAATAATCTTATTACTAATAAGACCAATAATAATCTTATTACCAATTATCTGTAGTTTTAAAAAATTTTTTTCTTATAAAAGGATGGCATTCAGGCTGAGCCCCAGTGGCGTAGTGGTTGAATGCAGGACTATGGCCCACTGGCTTGGCAGTTCAAATCCAGCAAGAGCTCTCCAAGAGCAAGGCTGGGCCTCCCACTCCCACCAGAGGGCAGTGATGCCAAAACAAATAAACAAAGATGGTATTCAATGCTATATACTTGAGGCAACAGAATGAAGTGAACAGCACATCAAATCATGAGCTCAGGATGGTAGGCAACTTGTTTGCAGCGGCAAATGACTAATTTTCTTACTTTCTCCTCATTGATAACATGGAGTTTCCTTTTGGTTTATATTATTTGTTCAGGTTTCAACTTTCACCCCATGGTAGTGAGATAATTTTTAACACATATTTTATTGACTAGAATGTGGGATTTCTCTTCTATACATATTGCAGTATTACATATTTGTGTTCAAATTACCTGCTTATCAGCAAGTGTGTAGTCTTCATGTGATTTTAGATTTTCCTCTAAGAAAGCCATTTCCCAGTCTAATGGAATACATTTTATGGGGTAAAGTATTTACTCTTTTTAAACAAAAAACCCAGAACCCCAGAGACTCCATTAACTTAGGTTTTTAATCAGTAAACTTTTAAAAGGAAAGTTCTTGGGTGGTAATGACCCAACTGTGCCTCTTAGGATGGCCAATTGAGGAGTAAAATGGATTGCAATTGCTAAATTTTTGACTGGAACTTTTTAGAAGTCAATAGTCTGTTTGTATAAGGCTTATACTGGTGCCTTTTTAAAAGATATTTTAATTAAGTCAACAACCACAGCAAGAAATAATATGTCATTCAGAGTAACTTTATTGACTATTTATTGCACATAACTCAAGGTCTTTAATTTCTTACCACCAATGATTCAAAGGGCTATTTTTCCCACATGAAGTTTAACATGAACATTAGTAAATTCATTTGTGTTTGCTTTTTTTATTGTAAACATCTGAGTGATTCACATTTGCCATAGATCCTGAACTCAGAAGCGTGTACCATGCACAGACTGGCAGCAAGCCAGGAAGCCACTCTGCAAGCAAACGGATACTCTGCATAAGGAGAAAATTCATAGCACAACATCGAATGTCCAGCCTAAGTCATCTCAGAATTATACATATATCTTAGCTCATATAGTATCTGGAACCCAACTGAATGGTTGGTGATGGAGTTGGTCTGACTTTGGGAGGATGATTCCTGAAATCATTATGGAAAGGAAGGGGGGCTTCAATCTTTCTTCTTGGTTGCTTTCTCCTCAACAGCACCTTCGTCTTTTTTCTCTTCCTCTTCGGCTTCTTTGGTTTCTTCTTCTCCTTCTTCTCCCTCACCGCCTTCTTCTTCCTCTTCCTTTGCATCTTCAGATTCTTCTTTGGCAGCTTTAAAATAAAATTTACCAAATTCAAATGCAGGGCAAATGCAGTGAAAACATTTCTGTTAGGTTTCTTGGGGTCTCTCCAATAGCAGAATGCATCCCAGAAGCCTTCGGGGACCACTTTCCATGTACAGAAATCACTCACTATGCTCAACGAGGATCAGTTGCCACTTGAGATGCATTTAAATAAAGAGAAATTACAACTAGGTTTTGAAAAGGTCTACATCTCTCTCAGACCTAATCTCAGTGCTTCATTTACGTCATGTTCAATATTCACTTCTATTCTTTAGGTAGGGCTTCCAAATGCTGTGTTAAATGAATATTTAATATGAATAAAAGGGAAGCTGAAGGGTGATATTTAAGAATGTTGTTTTAAAAAAACACCTCTTCGGCTAAGTAGAGACAAGGATCTCTGGGAAGACGCTCAATCTGGCAAAGCACCTCACTCAAAAAAGATGTTTACTGTTGAATAAATGAGTATGCTTATACTTTCTAATTCTAAAATTGGACATGAATAAGGCCTGCTCAGCGCAAACAGCGTGTCCTTTCTCATCTCTCTCCTACCAAGCTTCTGTGTGTGGTTTACAGGGACATACCTTCCTCCTCTTCAGCTCCCTCCTCTTCCTCACCCTCTTCCTTCTCCTTCTCCTCCTCTTCAGCTTCTCCTTCAGAAGGGGGCTCGTCCTTGGCCTCCTCAGCTTTCGCTGCCTCAATCGTCTCCTCGACCTCAATCTGCTCTTCCTGCACGTGGCTGGTGTAATACGATGGGAAGGAGCGGGCGGACATCAAGTAGGAGCTGGTCTGCAAACCACCGTAGGCAGATCGGCCAAAGACCTGGGAACTCTGGGAGTAGCCGCTGGTTAAGCCACTGGTTATGTTTCCAACGCTGGTGAAACTAAGCCGGGTCTCCTCACCTTCCAGGAGTTTCCTGGAGAGGGGGTGGGGGTGGGGCAATGAGGAGGAACAAGTGAAAAGTGGGGTTAATAATCATGAACCCAGGGACTGTTCGTAATGACAGCCCGCATGCCACCCTGACTCTCTATACTCACCTGTATGCGGCAATCTCAATATCCAAGGCCATCTTCACGTTGAGGAGGTCCTGGTACTCTTTCAGGTATCGAGCCATTTCACTCTTCGTGGTTCTCAGCTCGTTTTCTAATTTGTTGATTGTGTCCTGTAGACCGACCAAGAAAAGAATAAATTCTTACATCCGAGCACAAATCCTTACCAGAGAGGCGCCAATCAAAATCAAAGAGCACACTTTTGATTTGAAACAAAACAAAACCTCTCCTGAAGCAAGTACCTAAACTACCTGGATTCATAAAGGGTGAAATAAAGAAATTTTCATTTGTAAAAAATTCATAAATGTTATTGATCGTCATAGAATACCTACAAGGAAACTGCACTGGTAGAGAATGTTTTCCCCCCTCATTTCCTCACCATTAACTGGATGAGTACTGTTTTATCCAGGCCACATGCCAGAAAAATGAATTGATTACTTCATAAAATAATATAAATGAAAAAATTCTAATAAATAGTTTATTTTAAATACATATGCTGTAAAATGTTTCCTTTAGCTATATTAGTTTCCCCTTCCCCCAGCAGATGTGATCCTTTTAAAACAAATGACTTATTATGAATAGCATTAGCTAATTACCTAAAATTTTGACTGCATTCCTGCTTACCTAGAGGTTGGTAAAACAAGTCATGCAGCTTGTTGATAGTTATCCTTTAGAACTAATGAGAGTTGGTCCTTGCTTTAATTACAGCCCCTCAGCGGAGCTGCAAATCCACTTAGAGTTCAGGCAGAACAGTAGACTGCGGATGGCACTGCAGGTCAGGGGCAACGCCCGACTCCCACCTCTCCCCCACCCCCAACCACCTTGCGGGACTTCGGTGCAGAATAGATTCAACAGCAGATCCTTTCTTGCCAGTCTGCAGTAGCGCCCCGCACCCCACCCTCGGGGTACCCCGACTCCTTTTCCCCGCGGCCTGGAAGGATGTTCCACTCTGGTCTCCACTTTCTGGGTGCAAGCCTCCACCCACCCACCCGCACCCCCTTCCGCACAAGGCCCCTCCCCCACCGTCCCAGTACCTGCATAGCACTGATGTCGGCGTTCTGTTTGTCCTCCAGCTCCTGCAGCTGCTTCTCCAGGGCTTCATTCATGCCCCGGCACGCTTCGATCTCCAGGGTCTTGGCCTTGAGCAGGCGTCGGCTCTCGGACACCTCGTCCTTGGCGGCGCGCACCGCGTCGGTGTTCTTGGCCGCGCTCTCGGTCAGCACGGTGAAGCGGCTCTTGAACCACTCTTCGGCATTCTGCATGTTCTTGGCGGCCAGCTTCTCGTACTGCGCGCGGATGTCCTTGAGCGCGGCGGAGAGGTCGGGCTTGCTGGACACGTCCATCTCCACGGAGATCTGGGCATACTGGATCTGCGCCTGCAGCTCGGCGATCTCCTCTTCGTGCACTTTCTTCAGAAAGGCGATTTCGTCCATCAGGCTGTCGATGCGCTTTTCCAGCTCGGCGCGGGCCAGCGCGGCCTCGTCGGCGCCTTTGCGCGCCTCCATCAGGCGGCCCTCGGCGTCCTCGCGGCTCAGCATCTCCTCTTCGTAGCGCGCCTGCAGGTTGCGCAGCGTCTCCTCCAGCCCTTCGCGCTCGCCCTGGAGCACCTGCTTCTCGTTGGTGGCGTCTTCCGCCGCCAGGCGCAGGTCGCGGATCTCCTGCTCGTACAGCGCCCGGAAGCGGGACGGCTCGGAGTGTTTCTGGCGCAGCACCAGCAGCTCGGCTTCCAGGACCTTGTTCTGCTGCTCCAGCTCGTGCACGCGCTCGATGAAGCTAGCGAAGCGGTCGTTGAGGTCCTGCAGCTGCGCCTTCTCCTGCGTGCGGATCGACTTGAGGTCGTTGCTGATGGCGGCCACCTGGCTCAGGTCGAGGCTCTCGAGACTGGGCAGCAGCGAGCCGGAGCTGGACGAGTAGCTGCGGCGCACGGACAGGGAGGAGGAGACGGGCGCCGAGTAGCTGGAGTAAGCGGAGCGCGCCGTGCTGTAACCGCTGCGCACGCTGGAGATGTGCACCCGGGGCGTCTCCACGTAGCGCCGCTTGTAGGAGGTCGAGTAGTACGGCTCGTAGCTGAAGGAGCTCATGGTGGCGGTCGGGGGGCCCTCGGGCTGGCGGCGGAGGTCGGGGCCTGCAAGGAAGAAAAAGGGACGGGGCAGACCAGGGCGAGGGGACGATGGATGGCTGTGTGCGGCTCGGCGCTGGCCAGCCGCCCCTATTTATACCCGGGAGCTTCTGACGCAGCCCGCGCCCCGCCGAGGCCGGGCGCCGGTGGGGGCCGCGCGCGCGCGCGCGCTGCCGCAGCCCCGGGAGGAGTCTGCGCGAAAGGAAAGGCGGGGGCGAGGACGCGCAGCGGGGCAGCTGCGGCGCTCCTGCAGCTTGCACTTTCTTCCTCCCAGCCTCTGGTTTTCTTCAAGACCGCAGGCCGCCTCACTCCTTTTCTTTCCCTCGTTTTCCCTCCTACGTACCCCTTGGCCCCCTCCCCCCGGCCCCCCGAATCACTGCGAAGGTCTCCCCAACCCAAACCAAACTCCCTGCCTTTGAGTCAATGCCCACTCAGGGGGACTCTCGGTCCCTCAGGTTCCTCCAGTAGCACTGGCACCGCTGAGACCCCCTGCCCGGCAATGAGCCCCTTCCCCACCGGGCTCACC